>VZUI01090186.1:0-10190 GCA_013401135.1 Cettia cetti
CGGCGGGAGCGGCGCCGGGGGGAGCAGCGCCCGGCGGGCGGCGGGCAGCGCGGCGGGCAGCATGGCGGCCCGAGGACACCGGACGCTGCGCCCCGCGCTCCCGGCGGGCCCCGCGCCGCCGCTCGGTACCGATGGAGAGCCAATGGCGACAGAGGGGGAGCGGACCAATGCACGATGGGAGATGTAGGCAAAACCGGGTCAATAGAACAGCAAAAATCAATCATCATAAATCCATTACTATTTTTCATTTCGAAATAACAGTAGAAAAAGCTTCATGTCTGAAGGAACAGAAATTACTTCTTCTCCGGACTGTTTGGAAGGAGAATTGGTTATATTTCTACACTGTACACCATGTTTAATGGTAAAATTGAAGCATAATGAATGCAAATTAAAAGAAACTGAAATAAAAGTCTGAAAGCCTTGTCATTTTACCTTTTTGACTTTCACTAAGTGCAGTAACGCATTCTAATGCTCCATAAAGCTTAATAATTTAGGACTACACATCTACAGCATAGAATCATTCTAGACACTGTAGGGAGGAAATTTATGTGGCCAAAGCCCAGTTTGAGCTGAAGCTGGCCATTACTGCAGTGGCAAGTATAAAGGGCTCTGCACCCCGCAGCCGCTGCCAACCCTTGGCAACCATTTGCCCCGCTGGCCGGCGGGATGCCCTGGTGGGCCCGCGCCGCCCCCGCCCAGCACACGAGGCTGCAGTTTGTTCCAACACTTTATTGTCACCGATAGCGCTCGGTCTCTGCCCAGAGTGGCGGGGACGGGGACAGGCCTGGCCCAGCGAAGGGCCCCGGGCCGTGAGGGCACTGCAGGGAGCGGGGCTCAGCAGGGATGGGCAAAGCTGGCGCCGGGGACCGGGCAGGGCTGGAGCGCTGCGCCCTTGGGGCCTGTGCCACAAGCCCCGGGGCAACGACAGGGGCAGGCCGAGCTCCCGCCCAGCCCCAGGGGCCGCCAGCTGCCCAGGGTGGGTGGGTGAGCCGGGGGGCTGCTGCCCCAGGCTGCAGGGCATGGGGGGCTGCACCCCTGCCCCTTGGTCCCCAAAGCCGGCAGTAGGAGCCTATGGCCCCACCACCCCTGGGACACAGGGCTGGAGGACAGGACGAGTAGTCGAAGTACAGAGTGATTTTGGATGAAGAGTAGTGTTACACTGGACCCATGGGACCCCCGAGATTCCTGTGCCCTGTGGCAGCGATCAGTCAAACGAGATGAGCTGGGCCTCTCCACTGCCTGGGGCCTGCTGCCCGGGGCCAGGCGCTGGTGGGGGCTGCTGCTGTGGGGGTCCCCCAGCTGCGGCCACCTGGAGGAGAGGAAATGGCTTTGTTAGTGTGTGGCTTCATTAGCATCCGTGCCCCACTGGGTCCTGACCCTCTGGGCTGGTGGCACTCACCTGTTGGTAGAGGGGCTGCTGCCCTGGCAGATAGGACTGCTGGGCTGGCAGGCTGCTCAAAGCTGTGTCCTGGCCTGGCAGGGCAGACATGAGACCCTATGGGAACGAGGGGGTGGGTGTCAGAGTGCTGGGGTACATGCAGCACCCACAGGGCAGTGGTGACTGCCCCCAGCCCCCACCAGCCCTCCCCCAGGATGGCTCCGTGGGCTGGAGCCCACCCATGCCTTGTCCCCCCATGTGCAAGCAGGGAGCGCTGACCTGCATGCTGTAGGGCTGGTAGCCCATGGAGACAGACTGGCTGCCCATGTAGCCCATGGTGCCCGACTGGGGTGCCTGGGAGATGGCTGGGATGCTCTGCGATTGTGAGGCTGCAGTCTGTGGGGAGAGGCTGGTGAGAGGTGGCACAGGCAGCAATGGCTCACATCTCCAGACAAGGCCCTTGAGCCCAGAACTGGATCTAACTCCAGCCCACTTCCACAGCAAGAGCAGCAGATTCGGAGATCTGGAACAAACCAGCCAGTCCTCCTCCTGCTCAGAGATCTCATTGCTGAGTTTGGGTGCGTTGCCCAGCACCACAGAACCCCCCAGCCCTTGTCCCCGCTGGGTGAAGGCTGTGCTGCCTCACTTGCCTGGTAGCCCTGTGTGGGTGTAGGCTGGTAGGACGAATATGCAGGGGTGGTGGTGGGCACCGCTGGCCCCTGCTGAGGCCCTTGCCCACTGCTGGCACCCGCCTGGTACATGTAGGCATTCACCATGCTGGGATCTGGGTGGAGAGAGCAGAGGTTGGAGCAACCACCTCGGGCTCAGCCCTACCCCCAGAGGCTGAGCTGCCCAACGTACCAGTCCCGGTGACGGGCATGGCAGTGTACGGCCCAGTTCCCCCTTGTGCAGCCTGGTTCATGTACACGCTGTGCATGGGAGAGCCCTCCACGGAGCCAGCTGGGCTGAAGGTGCCAGGGAAGCTGGTGGGCCCAGAGGGCTGGTAGATCACCCCACTGGCTGTGGGCATGGCCTGGAGCTGGTGGGAGAAGGAAAGCCAGCTTAAAGCCGCAGTCCCTGGAATCTGACAGGGGGAGCATACCCCAGGAGCTGTACCTGGGCATAAGGCAGTGAGAAAGCTGGCATCTGGGCTCTCATCTGGATGGTCTGCTTCTGCTGCTCCAGGCGCAGCTGCCTCTCCTTCTCTTGCTCCTGCAGTCGCTGGATGGCCAACTGACGCTGCATCTCCAGATACTCCTGTGGGAACAGGGCTGTGGTGGCTGGGAGTCCTGATACCACACAACCCCTCCTACCAGGGCAGCCACAGTGCAGGCAGGCCTGGAGTACCCTGGACATGCTTCCCTGCCTCACCTGCTTCTTCTGCCTCATGATCTCCAGCTTCTGTGCCAGCTGGATCTGGCGCTGCCGCTCTGCCTCCTCCGCTGCACGGCGCAGCTTCTCCTGGTGCTCCTCCCGCAGCGCGTTCAGAGCCCCACGCGCGTCCCGGATCTGGGCCAGTTTGTCTTGCAGGCCTTCATAGTACACTGAGGAGGGAAGGGACAGCCTCAGGACTACGGGGACAGAGCACTTGGCCTGCCCCTGCACTCCACCCTGGATTCTCTCCAGTGAGACTGCGTCACGGGAGTGCTGAACCCTGACACTGTGGAAGCCCTGGCTGCCGCCCACCCCTGCCCAGGGCAGCAGCTCCCACAGCTCCCACGCACGCCTGCGCTCGTCCAGCTGGTTGAGCAGCTCCAGCAGCTGCGGGTGCATGTTGTTGATGGACTGGAAGAGGGACAACACGGCAGAGTCGTTGGTGATGCTGCGGCCTCGCATGTGGTTGCTCTTCATGCGGTTGACGAATGTGGTGACCGCGTTCTGCAATGCCTTCAGGAACTGCTCGTGGTTCTCCTCGGACTCACCATTTTGGTACTGCTGCTGGAAGGAAGGATGGGGCAGCCAGTCAGCTGTGACCTCCCAGTGCCAAGAGCCAGCAGCCAGCCTGCAGAGCCCAAGAGTCGGGTGCTTCTTGCCCCTCAGTAGGTGCCAGGCCCAGGCCCCCTCTTACCTCAACCACCCCAAGAGGGGCAGGGTGGGCTTCCCCAGGCTGCACAGCTGATTCTGTCAGGGACAGGGGTGCTGACGGTGTAGGGCTCTTGCGAACCTCCTCCTGTTTCTTCTCCCAGTAGTTGCGGTTCAGGTACCGGGCCAGCTGCCAGGAAGAGAAGGAAGATGAGCTTCACTGCCTTGCAGGAGCAAGCCTGTGCTGCAGACTAGCAGGAGCAGGATCCTTACCTCTGGGTCAATGTCCTCGGCCAAGGGTGCAGAGGAATTCTGGAAACAGACAAATGGAGAAATGCAGTTCAGCAAAACCAGAGGTCCCCAGCTCCCACACAGATGTTCAGCTCGGACCCAGCCATATATGCCACCAGTGCTGAGCACCAGTGAGAGGGGACACAAGCTGGGAGGCAGCGGAGGCACCTAAGTCCTGGCTGAGAACACACCTTCTTGCTCAAAACACAGTGAACGAGCAAGTGGTTGAATGGGGTATATATTTTCCCTCAGTACAGGATTAAACTGGACACAATCAGGGCAGACTTGGTCTCAGGAAGTGGCCTGTGTCCAGCCCCTTCAGGGACAGCAGCTGCCACGGACATACCACGGGCGGGGAGTACAGCGTGCTGACTGGGGGAGCCGATGACGTGACAGGAGTGGGCTCAGCCTTAGGGTACATGGAGTAGGTTGTTTTCTGCCTCTGCAAAAGAGAAAATTGCCCGCTCAGATAGAGTCCAGGCTTCTCCAAACCAATCACTACATAGCCTATGCCTGGCTCTGCTTTCACCCTCTTATTCCAACGCTTTGAGCCTTGCTCACACCAGGATATGTTCAGAGATATGTTATGGCCCGGCACAGCTGGGCTGAAGAGCAACAACCCCTCACAGATCCCAGCAGCAAACAAACCATTCTCTCCTTCTCCTCAGCCTCTGACTGAGACAAGGCAATAGCCAGCTGGAGCTCCTCTTCCTCTTGCAGAGCTGTCTCATCGCGCTTTGGAGGCAGCTGGAAGTGGAAAGATGAGGAGGCGGTCAGTAATGGGATCCACAAACAGGTCAGGATCACCAGATCACCTATGGGGCTGCCACTCACCTGCGACTGCTGAGAGAGGGGGCTGGTCAGGTACTCAGGGGGCAGTTCGGAGGTGGCAGCAGCTTTACCCTCAGTTTTCCTGTGGGACAGGTGATAGCATGGACTGAATGCTCCCTTCTCCTTTCAGAGTGCAGCTCTGCACAACGTTCCAGCAGCAAACCCCACTCCCAGGAAGAAAGAGGGCCCAGCCCAGCCCGTACACTCTGGGAAACCCTTGTGCTCTGCAGGGAGCTCGTTCCACACCATGCTTCCCCCCTCAAAGTCCCAGCTGTTGCAGGCAAAGAAACCCACCACAAAGGGTACTGACTTGTTGAGATGCTCATAGCAGGGCTCACAGACTCTCACTTCCTTCTCAATCCCAAACTTGGGGATGGTGGAATACTTGGAGGAGCATTTTCCACAGAAGATCTGCCCGCAGGCCCGGCAGTGGTGCTGTGAAGGACAGGAGACATGAGTGTGGTAGCAAGACATTTCTTCTCCTTTAGCCAACATCAGACACTCCTGTCATTTCCCTGCCAGCAGCCAAGAAACATGGTCTGCCCCCAACCACTTCCACACAGCAAGTCCTGCAGGGAGCTCTGCAAGTCCCTGGGGCTGTGTAGGGCAGGGAACCCAGAGGGGCAGGAGCAGCACCCACCTTCCGCGTCACAACGCCAAACTGCACTCGGCACCTGTGACACTCCTCTGCATCCACCCAGTCTGGAGCCTGTAGGGGTCAAGGGAAATTGCATAAGGAGGGAGAGTGCGTTGGCACTCCACCTTTCAGGAGTTCTGATGGCTAACAGGGCTCTCATGTCTCATGGGGGAGACTGGAGCCATTTGCAGCTCAACAGGAAATATTAATCCCCACAAGTTATCTCCTCTCGCGTTCCTTAGAGACTATGGTGCTTTTCCAGTTTGCTAGGAAAGTGTCTGCACAGCAAGCACTTGAGCAATGCCCTGCTGCACATCCAGCCTGCCAAGCTGCTACAAGGCCAGTGAGCAGGAGGAATGATGGGTCTGACTCCCTGTCCTGGTCAGTTCTTCCAGCAAGGTCCCCAGCCCACACAAAAGGAGGACTGCAAGACCTGCAGGTTTGGCAGGAAGGGGATGGGAGAGCAGGCCTGTCCCACAGTGCCAGCTGCTTGCCCCCACCACAGAGCTCACCCTCTCTGCAGCGAACATGGCATCACTCTCCTTGAACTCCGGGAAGACATGACCTGCAGGAGAAGAAATGGAGCCTCATTGTGAGAAGAATCCTGTGGCACAGGGAGGCCATGTGCCAGCAAGCTCATGCTATAGGGGCCAGCTCAGCACCACCTCTTGTCTTGACCAGTACCTCCCTCTGACACATCAGAAGCAGGCTCACCTCAGCCATGGTCTGAGGACAATCTCCAGTTGCTTCCCTTACACACCCACAAAGGGTATCACAGGCCTCTGGATTAGGCTTATTATTTATCAGTACTTAAAACTGAGGGGGATAAAAAGCCCACTGGATGGGCAGGCAGGGCTGTGAGTTTCAGCCCTTGAAGGGCCAGAGTTTGGCAACACCAGCTCAGGACGGTGGACTGACCCTCCAAGCCTGTGCCAATGCCTGCAGTTTCTGGTGCACAGAAGGAAGCAGAGGCAGCAGCGTGTCCCTGCCCTTGAAGTGGACACTGTTGCCCTGGGACAGAAGGGAAAATGTCACACCAACACTGTGTCAGCAAGTGGGAGCATGGACCCCATCCAGGGAACAGGAACAAATGCCTGTGAGGAAGGAACTGCCCCACAATGAATTCCTCCCAGAGGACAAGACTTGCTGCCAGTCTCCCCAAGGACAGCAGCAGTTCCTGCTCCCTGCCAGCCCTGAGGCACTGGCTGGGCTGGAGGCCCAGAGCCAGGCTACCCTGGTCCTTGGACCACTGGACTGTCCTGTGTCTGCAGCAGGATTTAGTCACCCTGAAGGGTTCACTGGGTATTGGGAACCAAGGAAGAGCTCAGTGCTGCAAGTCCAGATTTTGCTCACACCAGGCAAGGAACTGCCAATGCTCCTGCAGAGCAGAGCTGCTTCAGCAGGTGTCCCCTCACCTGTGGCCACAGTCCTCACCTTCAACCTTCATTATCTGATAGGTGTCCTGCACCACCTTGTACTTGGGCTCGTTGCGGAAGGCGTGAGCCCAGGCCTGGATGAGGTATAGGATCTTACTGCGGACACTTGTCTCCACTTGCCTCTGCACAGGAAGGGAGGAGAAAAAAACATCTGAGAAAGCGTCCCTGAAACCCAAAGTATCAACAACCTCCTGCTCAACCCCCTGAAGAGAAGCTAGAAATACCGCTCAGGAAAGGGAGACTTTAGAGTACTCAGGAGAGGTAGGAGCTGTCAGAAACCTGCAGTAAGGACAATGCACAGCACAGACAACAGACCCCTTCAGCTGCTCCACTGCTCCCTCCAGCACAACCAACAAAATGTCCTTCGGAGCAGCACAGACCAACTGAACAGAGCTGTGGCCTTGATGCTTAGAGCAAATGCCCAGCAGCTCTGTCCACCCCCTGACAAGTGGGTGGAGTAGGTTGTTTTCTGCCTCTGCAAAAGAGAAAATTGCCCGCTCAGATAGAGTCCAGGCTTCTCCAAACCAATCACTACATAGCCTATGCCTGGCTCTGCTTTCACCCTCTTATTCCAATGCTTTGAGCCTTGCTCACACCAGGACATGTTCAGAGATCTGTTATGGCCTGGCACAGCTGGGCTGAAGAGCAACAACCCCTCCCAGATCCCAGCAGCAAACAAACCATCCCACACTCAGAACACAGTGGGAGCCCCCAGCTGCCCAGTACAGCACAGCCCACCTTGCCTACCCACTGACAGCAGTGGGGAGTGCCTGGAGAGTGTCAGCACCTCCACTCCAGGAGTACTCAAAGCCATCTCAGGATGTGACACAGTGAGGACAGCTGGGACAGCTGCCCTTTGGAGGCAGGGGCAACTGCATTACACTTCAAGGAACTGGAGAAAAGTTGGCAAGCCTGTTCTGACCTCAGCCAGCCTCAGAGCCGCTGCGTCATCAACTGCCCAAGTGATCACATCCACATGACTGGCTGTTCCAGAAATCCCCAGGAAGCACAGGAGCACTGTCAAGCTCTGATCTTAGCCAAGACCTTGGCCCACACAGCATCACTTACTGGCAATTCCTGGAGCTCCAGCTTCTAGAACATTTGGCAAAATCCTGCATTCCATACATGTCACAGCCCTGAACCTCATCAGAACTTGGACTGTTTTACCAGCATCGGGTGTCCACAAGCAGCAAAGTTCCAAGTGTGGAGGAGAATGGGGTAGTTGTGAAACTCCTGAGGCAGGCAAGGATGGAGAGAACCACAAAATCCCTGGATTTGATTAAATCTCCTCAGACCTTGGAGCGGCTGTGCTAGCACACCTGGCTGTCATGCTATGGCAGTGTTCCTGCCTCAGGAGGAGATCCTGCATGGAGACTGAGTCAGCCCAAACAGGAAGGTGACAGGAGAGACACCCTGCTCGGTGTGCGAGGTGACAGGACTCACACAGCCCGTCCTCCAAGGATCTGGGTCACCTGTTTGTTTATGTCTTTCTGGTGTAAGACAGAAGCTGTAAGGAAGGAACAGTATGATGCTAACAAGCTCTTGTCTGGGCATTGCTGTTCTGAGTTGGGAGCTGGACACAGGAGTCCTCATTTCCACTTCACTAATGGAATTCCCCAGTCCAAGGACACACAAAGCTCCAGCAGAGATCAGACTAGTGACAGCTTGTAACAGCAACTTGTCAGTGCCAGCAGCCAGGGTCATATCCTGCAGGGCTCCTGAACAACTCGACATGCCAAAGAAATGGCCGTGACACAGAGGCAGCTCCTGTTGGTTTTTCCTTTGTTGCTTTACCTGCCTATGTGTCTCACATTGCTCCATGAGAGGGAATTCACCTTGCCACTGCCCAGGTCCTTGGTAGAGGTGCCAGGTCATCACCTGTTTTCCTTTGCTGTCCCAACCCAAGTGCTGCATCCAGGAGCATTTCCCATGGAGTGGCCAAGGCCTCCACAGCACATTCCTGCCATTCATAGTACTGACAAACCTCTGCTCTCACATCTCCTCTTCCCAGAAGCCCTCCTTCACTGCCTACACTCACTCTTTCACACCACATGACAGTTTGCTCTTTTCTGAAGTGCATTTCCAGTTCCCCTTCTGCTCCTTACCCAAAGATGACACAAGAGAAGACACATACGTTTCTTCCTGCTGCTGCTGCTTTTCCATAGGGAAAAAAAAAAAAAAAAAAAAAGACAGTAAAATAAATCTATTTACCTTGAGTATTTCCTTCAGCTCCTCCATGGTCTGTTTATTGGCCACCTCGTCATGGACTGTCTGGCCACAGTTTTTAACCACTGACTCCATGACCTGCAAGGGCAAAGACAACATCAGCCCACAGCTTCCTGCCTCCTCTGCAACTTGTGGGGGTCCCAGCACACATTACAGGCTGAACATGGGGCACTACTTAAGCAGAGAGGTGTGTTGGGGCCATGTCAGTCCACTCCCTGCCCTGGGAGCCGGCTGTCCTTCACCTCCGTGGGGGGCTGGGGGCCTTCTGCTCTGTGGAAACCACCCCTGGGGAGAGCAGCCCAAGTCTCAGCTTTGCCTGTTCCAAAGCCAAGACGGAACTAAAGCATGAAGGCCCTGGCCTGATCACCCCAAAACCTTTGTGCTGATATCAGGAAGAGGCTGGCTCCACGCTGTGCTGCAGGAAGCTGTGCAGCCTGCTGGCAGGTAGTAGGAAGCCCCCGCTCTGCTCCCAGCCAGGTGCCCTTACCTCCAGCGCGTACAGAGCCACGTGGGGATTCTTGTCATTCACTTTTTTCTTGATGGCGTTGACGGCATATTTCGCTCTGGGCAGGGGAAGAGAGGACATGTTCTCAGGGGATCAAGGACCTGAGGGGAGATCCCACCTGCTGCTGACAACCCACCAATCCCCACCCTGACATGAGGGGCAGTTAGCTAAGGGGTACATGATTCACTGAGTGAAACTGGGAAGGAATAAGCACGTTCAAGCTTGAGTTTCCCTAAGGATTTCAGGCCAGGGGTAATCTGCAGCTCCCAGGGTCTGCGAAGCATGCCAGCACATCAGGGTGTGCTGTACAGCCCCTCTGATGCTCTTACAGAAGGGCATAATAAGGCGTGTGTTACCACGGGCTGGCAGGTCCGAGACCCTCGAAGGGTCTCCTTGCTTGTGCACGCAGCAGAACTGTGCCCAGAGCATGTCCAAAAGCCCAGGAGCACTTACTGGGTGTCCCCCTGACGGATCATGTCGCAGATCTGCAGGATGGATTCCCAGTCTGTCTCCAGCAGGAGCTGGCTTGTGGCCTTATCTGCAATGAACAAACCCACCAGGCCGCCGTGAGCCCCGCTGCCGCCCGCGGCTCCGCTCCACCACCGACGTGTCCTCGGGAGCGCTCCGGGCGTGGCGCTGCCCCGAGGGTCGGGGATGAAGCCCCGATTTCACCCGGAGAGCACCAGCCCTCCCGCTTCAGACACCCCCGGGCGCTCGGTAACCTGGGCCCCGCCGCTGCCGCTCCGCGCGGGCGGCACCGGACTGCAGCACCGCAGCGCGACCCGGCCCAACCCGTGCCGTGCCCTGGGCCCGCCTGCTCCCGGGGCCGAGCGCTGCGGACCCCGACCCGGCCGAGCGGCGCGC
>VZUI01090193.1:0-84422 GCA_013401135.1 Cettia cetti
AAAAAAAAAAAAAAAAAAAACAAAAAAAAAAAACCCCAAAAAACACCCCAAACCCCCCAAACTAACTAAAAACAAAATATCACCCCCCCACCCCCTGAAACAAAAGTGACTTGATTAGGAGGGGAGGAGAAAACTCTGTATTACCTAAAGCTGCAGCTTGTTCGTTTGTGCTGCATGTGGCAGACTAACCACAGCTACAAAGGGAATCTTGCTCTTAAATGTTGTTTTTTGTTTTGCTTTATACAATAATTGGGTAGTACATAAAAGCAAGTAAGTATTTTGTGCCTTGATTACCCAAGTTCATGTATGTGTCCACCAACATAACTGAGCTAAATTTAGCATCACTTGTGCCGAATTCTACCTCCACCCTCTTGTCAAGAAGGCTCAAGATCGTTGGTGTCCCTGCATAAGTGTCATTGGTGTGTGGGGACAGAAAGCTGGGGGACTGTCATGAGTGGTGGAATGTGGACGCTGGTGGGGTTTGCTGTGAAGACTGTTAGCTTGGTCTGGACACTTGAGATCTTAGTTGCACTCTTAAGGATTTATCTGGTATAATTTAGTGAGTACAAATGGCTGCAAAGTCCTTAAAAGAACAGCTTTTATTCAGTATTAAAAACCCCAAACTAGAAAACAACAAAACAATTTAATCTTGCCAACATTTGTTCATTTGAATATGTTAATAGTTGATATGAGGGAGTATTTGTGAAATTGTTGCTGAAATGTCTTTTCTTGTCATCTGCATTAGCGATATCTGCTCCCAGTTAACCATCTCATACTGTATACATGCACCCTTATTTTTAAAATGCCATTCCTGTATAAAAGAAAAATCCAGTCCTGCTGTAAATTAAATTCATTCTTTTGAGTCAAGAATCCAGCCCTCTAAAATGAGCAACCTTCATCTTCACTGGTATGCCCCATGTTCTGATATAACAGTACCAGTTGCTGTACCTGTTGGTGCTGGCAGGAACAGCCTTGGTTTGCAAATTGAAAAGTAGAAAAGGCATCTTTTACTGAATATTTGGAATTTTTTAGGCGAAAAAACCCCAAAAAACAAAACAACAAAAGCCCCAACCAAACCTGATCTGAGTGGGAGTGGTGAAAGAAATTGTTTTCCAACAAGCAGAAACTTAACCCTTTGTTTTAATGAAAAAGCCTTTCTTTTGCTCAGATGGAGCTTAATGGCAGTACTTGAGCTGAACTGAATTCAGCTGTGGCCTTGAATGGCATGTTGGGAATCCCTGACTTCCAGGGCTTGGTGCCCACAGATGCTTCACAGCCCAGAGGAGTGAAACTGCAGCTGCTTCTCTTTCCTACCACTTGAGATTTTGAACAATCACAATTTTGGAAGAAAGGCAATATTCTTGCCTGAAAAAGGATGTGACCCTTTTCCATCTGCCCAGCGGAAACAGGGCACCATGACTGACTAACACTTGTGTCATTTGCCTCAGCCCTCTGTCACAGGCTTTGGATCTAGGCCATTCTCAGAGGTCACCATATACTGGGACAGCTGCTCTTGTGGCTACATGAATCACTTACAGTATAAAATTAGGGACAAACATGATAGGTAGGGTAAAGATGCATCATGATAAATCCTAGGCTTTCCAGTTGTTCTTAATGACCAAAGCCTTTTCAAGCTGAGGTTTCATGCAGTGCTTGGTGGGCAGAAGCAGCTGTCCAGCCCGAAAATAGGAACTAGTTTTGGAACATGAACAACCAAGTGAGGATATAGCGTTAGGGGCTCTGTAAGTTTTGAAATTTTCCGAAACAGTTATTTTACAAAAACCAAATACATAGACATCCAACAACTTTAAAAAAAGGGAAACAGCCCACCCTTTTCCAGACTGTTGCCTGATCAGTTCTGTACAAAGCATATCAAGCATTTTTTAACTGCACCAGCATTATGTTGTAAAAAAACCCTTCTGCTAGCCAGCTTGCATAAAGCATTTGGCCTCCCTCCACGAAGACCTTCACCCACATTTATTCAACAGCACTAACCGGCTGCATGATGAAATGTTTGACTTATGTTTTTTTCCTTTGCTGAAATCTGTCACTGAAAGTAGACTGAAATGGAATAGGGTTTTAATTGAAATCTTGGAGCAAAAGCTACATTCAAAATCTTCTTTTACCTGTTTGTTCTTTGACTTTGGCACATCTGTCCATTTTTCTTATGAGAGAGTTGTCTGTGATAGTTCCCTGGCTCCCAGAAGATTGTGGGACCTGCATTTGTAGTGTTCATGTTCCACACTACACAAAACCACTTTATGGTTGACCTTATGCCAGCTTTAGAAGACCGTCGATGCAGTGTTTGGAAGACCAGTGTTATAGAGTGGAAGAGGGCACTTAACCTAAATCTAAGATGCACAGGCAATTTGTGGCTAGCCCATTTTTTTGGTTGCGGCCACTCTAATGAGGCTTTAGGATCAGCCTCCAATTTTCTCTGCATGTGTTATCTTGGTTTATTCCCTGCTGGTTGTGCTGAAATCAGCAGAGTGCTGTGCTCAGTGAAATGCATCACATGCAGGTGCTGTACAGACATGAGGTCAGAATTAAGTGGGGGCCAGGGTTAATGTGCTTTGATTAGCTCTTCCTCCAATTGCATTGCTGTGATTAATTTTGCACGCTCCTTTCTATCTGCAGGCTAACTTAGCAAGTAGCAGAGGATTTCTTTTGGTGTGGCTGTAAAATGCCAGTCTGGAATTATTAATCTGGGCATGAAGCCATAACTGGAGTACCTTAATATTGCAAAAAATTCCCTATGATTCAGATATGAATATAATTCCTTATGACTTATTTCGGACAGAGATAAAAAGGTGTCAAGCAAAGGGAGGAGATGAAGAGATGACCACAAGCACATGGCTTGGTCTTGTTGGACAATTGGGCTGAACTCAGCTGTCATTAGGGCTGTGCCAATTGGTACCAGCCAAACAAGGAATTGTGTTGGATGAAAGGAAGCTGTGGTCTCCCTTCTCTTCCCTTTCCTTTCTCTGGTATGATTTTGATGAAAACTCTCGCAGCCTAGAAATTGTCTCTCTGCTCCTGAGTTTCAGTTTCTCTTCTAGTTTTCTTCCCAAGACCTCCTGCCAGTCCTGGGGTGCCCTTGTACTGGGCTGGACCTGCAGAGCCTGGTGTGTACCCCTGTGCAGTCACACCAAGCTCCATTCCTTCCCCCACACTCTCTCTGTCCTTCCCACCTGTCTATCCCTTGCATCTTTTTTTTTTTTTGTTGAGGCTTTTTGCTGTCATCCCTGAGCACACTGTCTGCTTTTCTTCTCAGGAAACTTGAGATCAACACAGCCATGAGGCCAGAGGGAGATCAAAGGTCACTTCAGATTTGCAGGCAGAAGGGTTGGTTTGTGGCGCACTTTCTTCTCGTTTTTGTAAATTTAGACTTTCAGTAGCATCACTGAGAGCATTAAAATTCAAGTTAAATTTGTACTTTCATGCTTTTATTTGTGTGTACAGTATTTCCCCTCCCTTAATTGCTCGGATTTTGCAACCATGAAAGAGGGGGTTTTGTCTTGGGTTGTGGGGTTTTTTTTCCTGCCAGGAAAATTTTGATGTTGCAAGATGGAAAACACAAGGCTTTGAATACTTGCCCCTTGTTAGAGAAAGAGCTCCTTTAAGGGCTTGCATCTTTATTCTGTTTATTGATGTGGAAGCCTTTCTCCTGAAGAGTCCTCTCATCTTTTTCCTTAAAGAAAGGGCAAGAATTCAAGTACTTGGGTTTTCCATGTTATAACATCTGTGTATTTAGCTAGAGCACAGAAGAAGGGCTCATAAAAGACCCAGTGTTGTCCTATCATGTTTTTGGGTTTTTTTGCTGAGGAAAGCTGTCATGCCAGGGGCAGAGTGGCTGTGTCTGAGAAGGAGCAGAAGCATCAGAGTGACCAAGTGAAGCATCTGCCTTGCCTTGTGCACAGCAAGGACACCTCATACCTCTTCAAGGTGACTTGGGCTGTGGATATGCAGAATAGGAGCTGTGACCCCAATACCCCACCTGTGCAGTGCCCAGAATACCAATTCTCAGCTGAAGGCAGTGGCTGATAGGAAGGAGTGCTCTCTCCCACGGTGCTGCTGATGGGAGAAGACAGAGACTGTGGAGGTGGCTTTCCTCAGCCTGAGGCTCGTTAGTTTGATTTGGCAATTCAAATTAAATTTTCTCATGAGCTTAGGTACCAAGTTGCAGGGCAGTGAAACCCAAAGGCTGAAGGACAGAAAATGTGTTAACGTGCCTGTCAGTTCATCCTTATTCCCTCTAGATGCCATGGACAGTGGAGAGAAGCTCTTAAGGTGACCTATACACTCAGCTGTCTGTCAGTGTAAAGATGTAGGAGGAAATTTTGCCTAGATATGAAAAGAGAAGAACCTACCTGCACAACCAGATCTGAGCTCCTCGAAGGCTGGGAATGCAGTGTTTGAACTGACTCCAGCTTAGGCTCCAGAAAAAGCAATGCCATTGTTGACTTAGAGTTCACAGCGTGTCTCTGCCCTTGGTTTAGATTCACCAAGTGCCTTTGTCTCTGGATGGGCACTTGGAGCACTGTTGGTGGCAGAGACAATGCCACATGATTCACCTTGAAGCACCAAGGGCTTCTATTTTGGACCAAAAATTCCCGTGTGCTCCTGGGCTCCTGTACCTGCTCAGAAGTGTTCTCTAGGCAGCTGCACTATTGCATAACCCATCAGGATTCACAGGAAAACAGTGTGGAGAGCTCTAAAGGGGCAGGATTCAATTAGTGAGGAGTTCATCACGGCAGCTGGGGGTCACATCCACTGGAAAGTGGGAAAGGCCATCTCTTCACTCAGCAACCTCTTACCTGCAAAGCAGGAGACCTCCCTGCTGGGCTCTCGCAGCCTAATTGCTCTTAGTTTAGTCTCCAGCTGGTCTCATGATAGCTGTAAATGGCTTTGTGCTCTTTGGATGTCTGTTCCTACATCAGAGTCCTCTCTCCTTCAGCTTACCCAAATGCTTTCATAATTGCTCCTCGTTGCTTTTTTGGTCAAATCTCTGAAAACTTCACCAAGTTTTCTGTTGGAAGTCCCTGACACTGTGCAGCCTTATGAGTCTGATTTCAGTTCTTGGAAGAATGAGGTAGGAGAAAACTGCTATGCTTTGGTCCAGCCTTGTTTCCACGCTGGCATTTATTTGCTGCCAGTGGGGCAACTGATGGTTTAAAATGTACCAGCTCACAGTTCTTTACTCGTGGTTATTTTGTGTCTTCTGGCATCCCATATGTAGAAACAGGAATTTTGCAAGAAGGTGAATGCTAGCTAACATGTTAAATCTCCTTATCCCTTTGGGAAGCCAGTTACCTTCTGAGTTACCCCTTCCCAAGGTTTCTCCTTGCTACTTTCCCATTTCTGTAGGTAGGAGTCTTCTTGAAGCTTTTCTGCCACAAGATAACACCACAAGCAAAGCCACCTAGATCTGGCCCTTTTTTGGTGCTGATGCTTTTCAGGATGTGGTCCTACTCTGCCTACAAAGGATCCAGATCACTCTCCTCTGTTGTTTACAACTCAAAAAGCACAGAAGTGTTAAGCTGGGGGTTTTACCTTGATGAAGAGCACATTTGCAGTTAATACAAAGACTTCCTCTGGCCATCTACATGATGCTTAACTTTGTATGAAACCCATCTGAGATTAACCTTCACTGCTGTGTGTCTTTTACCTGCACTTTCAAATTGCCATTTTAAATGCTGCCTGGACTTGCTCACCATTTTATCAATGCTGCAAGTGAACTCCCTTTAAATAGCAGCTGCTAACACAGCAGCTCTGCCTGTGTTTAGTGTGATGGCCAAGATCCAGGCAAGGTAGGAGAGCCCCATGCAGTGGGGTATCCCCACAGCCCCACCAGGGCTTGCCCCCTCTCCCAGGGGGTGCAGAGCTTTGGACGGGCAGCAGCTGAGGATGGGTTGATGAGTGCACAGGCAGAGCTGTATGCTTCATGGGAAGTTTGCAAATGTGCCAGAGCAAGGGGAAGTCCCTAAGCAAATTACCATGCAGGATACAGCACATCCATCTCCACCTCCTCCCCACAGCTTGTGCTGGGGCACCTGCCCTGTCTCAGGGGGAGGGAGGGCAGCAGGGCTCGGCTCTCCACAGGGAGCTCTCCCACTCCACCACAAGCTGGGTTTGTGTGCGGGTTGTCAGCTCTCAGCCCTGCCCTGACACCGTGTCTAGCTGCTGCAGGAGTCAGATGAGGGCAGCCCAGCCTCTCCATACAGGTTGGGCAGGTAGGAGAGATTAATTTCCTCTTCTGTCCCAGCTCTAGAGTCCTGGCCTTATTCCATGGTAGTAGTTTTGCCTAGGGCATAGGAATTTACCAGCACATGCAGTCTCTTTGGGTTGTTTTCCTATTTCCTTTATTTTATTTTTTTTGTACAGTCCTTAAGAATAGCCTAAAGGCCTTTGAGCTGAGACCCTTGTTTCTTAGATTTAGAGGGGAGGAAGAGAATAAAAGACTTATGAAGAGACTCGGGTGACTTTCCAACAATCTTGACAAATAAGCCTAAATCTCAGGGCCTTTGCAAGAGCTTAGAAGCTCTTTTTACCTTAAGAGCTCATGGAAACAGACATTCAACACCAGTAAAGGCAGGAGAACAAATGAGGCTGAAGGTTTAAAGGGCCTGCCATCACCTAGGAAGATCTCCAGGTCTTCCAGTGTAGCTGTCCCTCCTCCAGACATGCAGTGGAGGTGTGTGGCTGGCTTGTGGGGTGCGCTGTGACACACAGCATGTCCACCTGTGCCCACCTGTGCTGATGAAGCAAAGTGATCTTTATCATGGTCCCATCTGGAAACTGTGGCAGCCTGAGCACTTACCCCTACAGGGAGCACCTTGCTGGGTCTGTGGGCCCTTTCAGACTAGACAAACCTGTATCAACCCTGCTGCTCTGTCAGCAGGATGTTCTGCCACTGTCTCCACTGATGGCTGCCCTGGCTTTCCCCATCACTTGTGGGCAGCAGATGTTTACTCCACGGCTGTACAGCAGAAGCAAAAGAGTTTTCCCACCCAGCCCAGTTTACTGGGATGTGAAAATGTTCCCAGTCATCATGAAGGTCCCACATTTGCCTCTGGGTTGCAATGATGCATTAGGACTAGTAGTTCTGAGCAGCTGATGCACTTGGAGTGCACCCCATGTTTGTACTGGCATAGCCTAAACTGATGAACCCCTCTTGTACTCTCCTGGCAATCAAAATCCTGGCTGTGCACAAAGCTGGGGCTCAGGAACTAGTGCTGATGTGTGTATCAGTTTGTCGTGTTTATCCAGAAGGCTGGGGTAGCTTGTTCCACAGTTGATGGGACCCCATGCAAGACACATCCATGGAGAACCTGTGAGTTATGATGCCATTAAGTTTAATCTAGTGGGGAACAGCATCTGGGTGGCTGTCACAACTGAGGTGTTTTAGGGGATTTAAGTGTGGATTTATTCACAGAAATGTGATCACTATATTGGATCTGCAAGGCACTTAAAGCTTTTTCCTCTGTTTTAGTTACCTCCTTAGTATAAGGACACCATTTGGCACTAAATATTTAAGGGGAGCTCCCCAAGGCTCATGCTGAAAGGACAAAATTGTCTAGAAATAATATCCAGGTGTTGAGAAAAGGAAAGTGCTTAGCTATTACTTTGGTTTGTCTCCCAGCTCTGCTTCACCATGCTTTTTATAAATTATCCCTGACATTTAAACTGGCTTTTAGCTAATCTTCCAGTCTTGGCTTTTCTTTGCTGGGAGAGGGAAAGGTTGGGAGGGCTGTGAAATACTTTGAGCCATATCTTGCCAGAGCAGCAACTCTCCAAATTCAGTGACTGGTACTGGAAAGGGAAAGTGAAATCCACATTGCCTCTATCTGCTCCCAGCTTAGGCACACAAGGATGAGTGAGGCCTTGGACAGAAATCCCCTTGCCCGTCTGATTTCATCAGATCTTACAGTCTTTGAGCAAGCCCTGCAGAGGCAGAAAGGCCACAGGACACAGAGTGGTGCCAGCAGCTACAGGTCCCTCCCAACAGCTAAAAGCCTTTGTCTCTTCTGTCCTAGTTCTGGACACGGCAGGCCAGGAGGAGTTCAGCGCGATGCGGGAGCAGTACATGAGGACTGGAGATGGTTTCCTTATCGTCTACTCGGTGACAGACAAGGCCAGCTTCGAGCACGTGGACCGCTTCCACCAGCTGATCCTCAGGGTCAAGGACAGGTGGGTGCCACGGGGCCGGGCACTGCCGGCCATCCTGGGGCACGGCTGCACATCTCACCCAGCCTCTGCCTTCTGGGTGTCCTGAGACAAATCCTTGTGTGGGATTCGTGGACCTCAGTGTAGTGAATAAGAAGTGGTTTAGCTTTTCTGATAAGCATGAAGTGCTTTCAATGTGGAAAGGGTCAGTAGTGTTACAATGGAGTGAAAATGCATCTGGAAGGCAGAAACTTCTACCAGAATGGTCTGGCAGAGCAGTGTGAGAAAGGGAGATCAGACACCTTGAAGAGGGGGAAGGATGCTCTGTGCACAGTGCAGGCACTTTGGGATCACCGGCAGGGAGTCAGCAAGCAGGTGGCCCAATTATTTTGTGTTTGCTGGCACCATCTTCCTTTCCCTGGCTTATGCCAAACACACCTTCAAAGGCCCTGCATAATTTGGGGGTGTGAACAAGTGTCCTGAAGAGGAAAAAACTCGTGCTGGAAGGAACTGTATTTCTTACCAGGGTGTAATGTAGATAAGGCACTATGCTCTGCAGCAAACCATTGCACAGAATAAAACATCTGTCTGTGCCTGGGGAGACAGCAAGACAGGTCGCCTCTCTCCTCCTTGCATGTGCAGGGGAGAAGGTAGCACTGGGAGTTTAATCATGGTAAATAAATGTGTCCTGGCAGAGTGTGGGGAAGCTGCTGGTTTATCTCCAAGATAACTCCCTCTTCCCATCCTGGTTCAAGAGGCAATGGATCCATCCTCACTGGGTGGGGTGTGAATTAAGTCCTTATATGTCTGCAGCTTTGAAACACTTAGTTTTTCCGTTCATAATGGCTTTTAATTATGGAAGTCATCAAGAAAAGTCACCAGAGGGTTTGGGCCTCGTTGCTGGCTTCCTTTCACAGCTCTGAATAACTTCCCCACAGGAAGGGTGGACTCCGTATCATGTGAGGTTCACAGCTGACAGCTCTTCCAGTAAAGCATCCAAAGTGTAGCCCACAAGAGTGAAAAGTAAAGGCAAAACCAGCCTTTGATTCCATTTCAATGAGGAAGACTGTCAGTCACTCAGTCAGCCTCTCAGATCACAGCAGTCTAAGCACTGCTGGCTTAGCTTGGGGCAAAGTAAATCTGTTTCTAAAAGCTGAAGGAGCCAACGGAATTTCCTGTAACCTGCCCCAATCTGATGCTGATTTTATCTAATTTAACTTGGTGAAAATAAGATGCGGTGTTCACTGTTTGCTCTGGGCTGAAACTTTTACCCTCCATAAGCCGTGCAAATGCTGCAGCAGCGGGTGAGAGGCAGGAAGTGAAACAGGCTGCCGAGGTTGTTTGTGTTTCCCCGCTCAGCGCCGCTCCGAGCGTGAGGAGCGTATCAATGCTTCATCCAAAACCTGAGCGTGGTCAGAAAATCACAGCAGTGGGAGCAGCCTGAGCAAAAAAACCTGCCAAACCCACAGGTAGCTGGGAGCAGAGCATCGCTCTGGTTTTCAGTCTGGCAGGCAGTTTTGGCAACTTCAAATCCTAAAGAATTGCAGACTGCTGTGTTAGCAGGGCTGTTCAAAGCCTTCCTCCCATTTCTTTCCGCAACTTTCATTATAGTAAAATTTCCAACTGTAGCAGCTTTGTTCAACCAGCTCACAATAAGGAACAAAGTCCCCATAGAGTTTTATGCCTGATGTAAACAAGGCAAATGAGACACCATCCAAAAGTAATCCCTTTCTAATCAATGTGCTGCAAGCCAAAAAGCAATCAAATAATCCAGACAAGCAAATATTTTGCTCCAGAAGGATCAGAGTCAAGATATATCAATGCTCAGGTATTAACATTAAATCACAGTCACATTATCAAAATGAATAACTCTAAGACTCATTTAAAATGCAGAGTGCAGTACGGTATTTTTCCAGCCAGAGCAATGGGGCAAAATGCCAGAGGGAAGATGGAGCTCTTATCATCTTGATGAAAAATGACCCAGAAATGCTGTTTAAAAATCCAGAGTTACCCAGGGAAGTGTTTTATGTAGAAATGAGTATGGCCAGCTGCTCTTTACCCCAGTAAAATCAGCTCTGTAACAGCAGAGAACACTGGGGTCATTTAGGAGGGTTTAAAGTTAAATATAAGTCAACAATGCTGCTGTAACTGCCACTGATCAGAAGGTAACTCCTCCCTCCCAGCAGTGGCTAAGAGGCCCTGCAGCAGCTGATTGCTCTGTTTCATGAGGCCAGAGGAGAGAGTGGCACTGCCAACACCTCCCATGGCTCCCAACTTTGGTTCTGATTATCACTGGAACAGTGGAGCATTCTGCAGCAGGAGAGGGGGAGGGCCTTGCACAGGACATGCTGTGGATAGATGGACCTCTTCTTAGGTGGTGGCTGAAGACAGGCACTTACATGCTTGGTAGTTGAAGAAATACTGACTATTATTACAGAGGGAGATGGGTTTGGTATTTTTTTTCTGGGATTAAAAACAGGAGATGGTAGGTAATAGCATTGGGAGCTTAGCAAATCTCTGGTTCCCTCCAACCTCCTTCCAGCTACCACTGCCAAGCTCAGTTTGTCTTGAAGTAACATCTGAGGGGCATCTTTTTGCTCCCACTCATTTTCTCCACCATTTGATGGCCCTCTAAGCACCAGCTCCCAGAGTCCATTTTTCCTTCCCCCACAGTTGCTCTCAGTGGATGACCAGAAATGAAATGACTCCAATTCTTCCATCATCCCTCAGTATCTTGCCAAGTTATGCAGTTACTGAGATGCCTTAACTGCTACAAAAGAGTCACAGTCTCCTGTCCAAGATCTGTCTTTATGTCTCAGTTGATTTTCTGGCTAATTCTCTAGATCTTTCTTCACCTAGTTGGGTCTTCAGGCTTAGTTATCGTCAGGCATTGCAAAAATGGTGACAATAAATTCCTGAAGTCCCTACAAATAACAATGAATGTGTGCATGCATGCAAGTTGTCAAGTTAATTTTTACAACATTAACATATGTATAGCACAGCCTGGGGGTTTTCTTTCTATTTCTTTACACATATGTGGTATGTCTGTAGCTGAAAATGTTAGACTATGTCAGCATCAAAAAGTGAAATTTATGTTGTAGTCTGCTAATAATTGGGTGGTGGTTTTGATTTTTTCCAGGGAGTCTTTTCCAATGATTTTGGTGGCAAACAAAGTTGATCTAATGCACTTACGGAAAATTACAAGAGAACAGGGGAGAGAAATGGCAACAAAACATAACGTAAGTTTGGGGAATTATTTAATGGGTTATTGAAAGCCCTATTACAGGCATCCAGAATTGAAATCTGTGCTGATTAGGAACTGAATTAAAGCTTACAATTAAACATTTGTGAATGCATTTTTGACTACTACGAAGTAGCAGCTATGCATTTTCCTTTCAGTAGGGCCAATTCATCACTGAAACCAGGACCTCTGCTGAGCACCAGGCTGTAGCAGAGCTGTGACCATCACTAAAGCTTATGTACAAGGTGTCTGAAAGTGGTGAGAAGTGCTCAGGATGAGGGAAGAAAGTGCACTCTCCTGGAGTGAAAGGCAGAGTCAGGCATTAGGAGGTACATCCAGGTGCCTGAGCTTATTAAAGATAATGAAGTTAACAGGGTAGTTAAGCCTATATAAATCTGGTCCACCATCTTAGCTCTGCATTATTCATGCTGTTAGTTTAGCCTGAGAAATTGGTCTTAGATGGGTGGCTGCTCCACTAATCACCTCTAAATGCCAGCAGCCCTGAATACCCAGAGGGGAACAACAACTCCCTTAGGAGATGGAACTGAATGGAAAGGTTAAAG
This sequence comes from Cettia cetti, assembly GCA_013401135.1. Lineage (NCBI taxonomy): Eukaryota > Metazoa > Chordata > Aves > Passeriformes > Sylviidae > Cettia > Cettia cetti. The sequence goes on from VZUI01090193.1 coordinate 11,971, forward strand.
GCAAACAAGCCTGAGACCTCTTGGCAGCTTGCTGTGCTTAAAGGACAAGCTGTGTGGTGGTTTCTGAGCAAACCACGATGGCAGTTTGGCAGGGCAGGTTCACTCCCCCCCTCCCCAAGGAATCTGGTTTCTGTCAGAGCCAGGACACCTAAACTGGAGCACAGCATGTTGTATCCATCTGCATACACACGCCTTGGAAAAGGCCCTGCATGAAAATACCTTATCAGAGGCAGTTTTATAAATCTGCCAGTGTGCTGGACAAGCACTATAGGAGGCCCCATCTGGCTGTCAGACTTTGAAGGGGAAGATCATTTTACACTGAAGGGGAATTGTAGTCATGAAATATTCATGCAGTAGTCCCAATAAAATGTGGCAAACAAGAATTTTTGGCAAGTGCTGGTCTTTCAACAACCTTCGGCTATTTTCATGTCTGTGAGCACAGCTCAGGGGGAGAGAACATCTGACGACACAAAGTCTGGGATTATTCTTCCCCAAACCCAGAGCTCCAATAGCAGCTGTTTAGCCTGGTGCTTATTCCAGACCTTTTGTAAGTGCTCGCTGACCTTGCTGCAAGCTTGAGGGTGTTGATAGCAGTGTCATGGCAACATTTTATTTACCTGTATTTCTGTGGTTTAGCAGCCCATTTCTCCAGCCTTGAGGCTTTTCATTTTGAACCTGGTATTATCCCAACACATAGGCTGTCACTGATCTCTTTCACGATACGCTTCTCTCCTCCAGATTCCCTATATAGAAACGAGTGCCAAGGACCCACCTCTGAACGTGGACAAGGCCTTCCATGATCTCGTGAGGGTAATAAGGTAAGCTGCAAACTTCTCCCTTCCTTACTGCCCACGGGTGGGATGTGCTGGAGTCATGGCCCAGAGAGTCAGGAGCCAATTTCTGGGGAGCCAGGTTTTCTTGGGGGTGGGATATTTCTGGTGTTTATTAACTTGCTTGTCCTGTATCTGCTAAGGTATGTTACTAGCACTTAGCTACCTGTGCAGGACATTGGTACTAGGCACATAAGAAGTAGCTGTGGCCATAAGGATTTTTTTTTTTTTTTTGTTCAATGAACAGTGCAAAGCCTACTATAATGATCAGCTCTAAAAGGCTGGCATTGAAAACTCTGGACCAGTAATTTGGGGTTTCATAGTTTTGTCCTCTCAGGGTCTTGCCTTGCCAGAAGTTACAAAGAATTGGCAAAAAATTCTACAAAATTCTAATGTTGTGGGTGACTTCTAACATTTCTGCTCACTAAATGGAAAAAATTAAGCCATTTTGTATGAGAAACTGCATGACCTAATGGCTAAGCCCCAGGTTTCCTCAGACTGCAGAGGTTTGTTCCCAGTTTTGGCAAACGCTCTCCGGGTGAAGCCCTGCTCCGGCTGCCAGCAGGGAGGGACTGCCTTCCCAAACCCCGGCTCCCTGCAGGAAAAGAGCTGCACACACATCCCAGCATCTCAGCTGATAACCTCAGTTCTCTCTGAGATGACCTGTTTTTCTGGCACTAGTTGTCTTCCAGATTTTCTGGGCCCTCATTTTTCATGTTTTGGGAGGGCGCTGAGCTGAAATCACGCTCCTCCCTGCCGTGCAGTCAAAGTGCCTCGCCCGGCAGTTAAACCACAAGGCATTTATTCACAGCATATCTGTACTTGTGAATATCCTAGCACAGCCTCAAGCCAGCCTCCACCAAAAGCAGATGGTACTGCCCACTCTTCCCTCATGTCTCAAAAGCAGAGGGCAGAAAGTCTTTGGAGAACTGAGTTGGAAGTGTCCCAAGCTCTTTCCCAACCATTCTGTAACTCAGTATTAGCTGGCTAGATATTACTTTTGTGTTGCAGCAAGCTCTTACCACTATCTATTCTGCTCTGCAGGAAGGAAAACAGCCAAAATAAGATGGAAAGGCTTTGTTTGCTTTCTCTACATAATGCAACTCCAGATAGGCTGAAAGGAGTATTGTAACGAGGCATTACTAGTTTCAAGCTCTGAAAATGCACACCATAACTTTAAAAATAAGTAGTACACCTCAGTTTCCTGAGTAGCTACTGTGAAAGTCTTTGCCAGCCAGGTGAATCCCTCTGTGATGTCAAGGGCACCAGAAATGTTCACAGGAGCTGGAACTCAGGTGAAGTCAGAGAGCAGGGAGGTACTGTGTGATCTGGCTGGTCGTGGCCACAAAGCAGCTTTGCTTGGTTTTTGGATGTTACAAAGTGTCCACAGTCAAGGGTAGCATCACCCATCAGGTTTTGTTTTTCTGGTTCTTAAGTGAGCTTTTTCAAATAAAGTGTAAATTTCAGCTCTCCACTGATGGAGTGCTTTGCAAATGAAATGCTTCCTCAGCGCCCTTGTGAGCTCTCAGGATGAGGAAGCTTATTCAGGGTTGCACTGTTTGGGCTCCTTGCACTTGATTCCCAGTTTATTTAGCTTCATGCAAGAAACTGTTGTCTGAAAGTAATCCAGAAAGGAGGGGGGTGATTGAGTCCACCCCTTCTATGCTGCAGCAGTGCACACACGGGAACTCTCACAGCAGAAGCCTTGAGCAAGCCCAGGGTGTGGTTTCTGGATCTCTAAAACAGATCCAGAAGAGTGAACTGCTTGTGGTCACTTAGTGTTTATCCAGATTTAAAGTATTTTCTGAACTTCATCTTTCTAGTTCTGAGCTTTAAAGGTTTATGTTTTTCATGTCTCCAGCTTTCATATTCACTGAGAAAAAGTCTTACTAGTCAAGACTGAGTTTTTCAGGTGGTTGCAAGAATTTGGAAGCTGAGGCTGTAATAGAAACACCAGCTAAAGCCATAGTGATTTGTGCCCCAGTGTTGTCTAATCCTGGTCTGGATTACTTGGTATGAACAGTTGATTTAATGCCTAGAGTATTACATGACAAAGAGGCAGCTTTCGAACTGTTCAGACTCTCAGGTTTGAGTCTATGGAAGCTGCCAGTGTTCTATGTTTTATCTTGCACTAAAATCTACATCTACAGGCTGCCTGTTGGGTGTTTAAACTGCAGAGCCTTCTGCTGGATTTGCACTGCTGGGCTGGCAGAGTAGCTGCTGCAGTTGGGTGCAGTTGCAAACAGGCATTTGGGCAATGCCTCATCTTACTGGACAGGGGGAAACCCTCAACAGAATGCATTAGAGGCTGCTCACAGCTCCAGGGCACAGTGCAGGAGGGCTCTCAGCTGTGTGTTCCTGGTGGCTGTGACTTCAGACAGCCTGGGACATCCTTCTGGGGTCAGCTCATTCTCTGTGCTCAGGTGCTTTTCACAACTTCAGAGGAAGCCAGAGCCCCATCGGCAGTAAACTGGTTTTGGATTATTTTTCAGCCTGCCTCCATCACCAAGTCTGCATCAGTGCAGCTGGCTAAGGGCAGTGCCAGCTGAAAGGCAGAAGAGTGTGTTTCTCTGTGCTCTCTGTATCTCTCATCCTCCTCCCTACTCTGTCAGCAGCAGTGTCATGGATGATGTTGCATCGCCTGGAGCATCCCTGTTTCCCAGGGCAGCCCCCATGGCAGGGGAGGAGGCAGCAGTTCAGTGCCCTGGCAGGACATACATCCCTGCCCTTAGCCTTAGTGGCTTCTTTCCTCCTGCCTGCAGAAAGCAGGCAGTTCTCAGCTGTGTGGCATGAAAAGCCATGCAGTGCTGGAAGGGTATGTGGAGATATGTATGCAAATATGCACATGCACGCCAAGATGCTGCTCTGCAGGCTGCCCAGGGCTCCAGATCCAAGCCAACATTATGTCTCACCTGCCTGCTCTCTTCTCTGTTTCCCAAAACAGGCAACAGATCCCAGAGAAAAGCCAGAAGAAGAAGAAAAAGACCAAATGGCGAGGGGACAGAGCCACAGGCTCCCATAAACTCCAGTGTGTGATTTTGTGACGGGACACCCTGGGAGTGCCTTGGATGCCTCCCTCCTCCCCTCTGGCGCCACGGCCAGCCCAGGCGAGGAGCTGCAGCTCCACACTGGTGCCCACACGGCCCCGTGGCCCCTCGGGCTCCCTGCGGCGGCTCAGACTCGGAGGAGGCGGCTCAAGGGGTCCGGACCCCCGGAGAGGGGCTGCACATCAGGGCCAGCGTGGGAGCTGTGCCAATGGGAGGCGGAAGGGATCAGCAGGACCTCAACTCTCAAACATCCCCAGCACCTTCCAGGGGCCTCCATGGTGTTTATTTAAAAAAAAAACAACAAACAAGGCAGAAGTTAAAAAGTGTTGGTTTTATCTGCAAACATTTCTCTTTGTGACCCATTTCTGAACAGCCTTGAATAGCCCCCGTGTTTGGTACAGTTGTCTGTGTATGTGTGGGGGAAGGGAAAGGGTTTTTTTCTTTCCCTTAACTTTTTTTTTGTCCTCTTCTTCCTTTTTGTTGTTTGCTCAGCGAGTGTTGGGTTGCAAAGAAACAACGGCCAGGCTTAGATTTTTTGCACTGAACTCTCTCTTGGGCGGCAGTGCCAAAACACAACTTCATATGAAAGAGCATAGATTTGGAGGAAGAAAATTAATTCCAGCTGCTCTGGGTGCTCCAGACATTGTGTCAGACTCTGGAGAGTCGCCAGCTCACAGACCATAAACTCCAGCTTAGGAAAGGAGGTTTGGGGTTGGATTATATTTTTTTTCCTTACCCTTTGTCAGAGGTTTTGTTTCTGTTTTGTAACTTTGGACATGTCAAACTTAAGACATTTTGTTAACCTGGAAGTATTTAAATTAAAGTAATTTACAAATGGAAGGGTATGTCATTTTTGGGGGAGGGGGTGGAGAGGACAGGAGAAAGGAAGTAAAATCTGAACTGAATTTGTTATTTGGGTGTTGAATTTCTCCCTCATAAATGCATGTAAAGTGGTGCGATCTGAATCGCTCTCTATTATTCCTTAACCTTTCCCTGCAAAGCCACTCATGGGTAGGTTTATTGTTTTGCTTTTCCCAGGCTCAACTCTCACACAGAGGAAAAAAAAAATCTGTTTATGGACTTTGGCTCAATGTTTCTTCTTCTCCCTCCTTCGCCAAGTTGCTGACTTGAAAGGAAGAGGTGTTTTTAAAATTATTCAAGTGGGAAGTGTTTCTTCTTAAGCTGACGGTATCTAAAATGTCTCCTTGAGAACAGCAAGGACTAAATATTCCTTAGGAAAAGACAAGGCAAAAAACCTTCAAGCATTCAAACTGCCATCTGTAGCACCAGAAATATGGCTGTGCACATCCTGGAGGGGCCACGTGTTCTTTCACACCTTTCCTGGCAGTAAGAATTGCCGTGGCAAATTTTTCTTTAATGGAATGTCATCTGCTGGATTGAATCCATTGGCTCCATTCACATGGTCACCAAACCTGTTTAAAAGTAGCAACTTGCTTTTCATCAGCTTGAATCTTATTCACATATGCTTTCTGGGCATGACTTAAAATATTGGCAGAATACGAATGCCTGAGATTTATTTATCTGAGCACAGAAAATCCTGGTATTGGATATTGAAGATCCATCCAAGATGATGGATCATCACAACCTTAGTTGTCTATACTTGTCTATTTGCCACCAGATTTCATTTCTTGACCATTTGCCAGGCCACTTTATAGAAATTAGTTGGCTGCTGATTATTTTTCAGGTGCATGAGGCTAATGGAAACATGTTCTTAATCTGTCCAGTCTTCATCACAGCCAGAAGATGGCAAAAGCCTGTGGCTGGCTCAGCAAGCTGCTTAGGGTAATGCTGGTTCTGCTGCCTCTGTCCCCTTTGGTGTGGTGACAGATGCTGGGGATGGATTAAGCAGGGGGATATTGGAGAAGTGTCTCTCACAGGCTCTTAGGCTGGATGTGAGCCATACACTTCAGTGAAGTGGCAGCGTGCTGTGTCAGCTGAGATGTGGCTCCCAACCACCACAGCATTTCTCCCAGGGCTGGCTGGACAGAATTGCAGCAACTGAAGCCATCCACTTCAAATCCTGGTCCTTGAGACTTGCCTCTGCCTTCTGGAGGAAGATCTCCCTGTAGGCATTTCATTTGTTCAGCTTTGAAAACCTCTAGTAAATCAGAAATTGTCTGATCTTTGCAACCAGCCCATTTCACCATCACCCCTGTAACCACTTCCCTACCAGAATCCCTGTCTAGTCTGACTGCTGGCTTAATAGCTTTAATTATACACTACCAATGCTATGGGATCCCACACACAAGAAGATGATGGCATTTTCAGGGAGCTCTTTTAATACCCCCTAGAGCCCTTCCACTTAAAAATAACTTGATTTCTGCTGAAACACCTCATCCTTATTATTTTTATCTAAACCCTTGGGAATGCTTGCCTGAAAACAGCGTGTGTGTCTCTTGAGTCAGCACTGCTGCGTGCTCAGCACTGCATGTGAGAAATTATCCACTTTTTCTAAAGCTTCTTAATTGTTTCTTCAGTTCCTTTAGCAACTAACAGCTATTGCAGAATAATGGAGGGAAGGAGGGAAAAGGAGCAGATTAACAACAGAATATGGAGTAGTGGCCAATGGGGAAAGCAAGGCTGTTTTCTTCTACGTTCATTATCTTTTTTATAGCAAGGAGTGTTTTCCAGCAAGAATTGCATCTCTGACAATCCTAGGGTGCTGAAAATAGCAAGGTATACAAAGTCTCCTGTCACCTCACCCACCCTGTCATTTTCAGGGCTGTTGGGAAATGGAGAGCACCTTCCCTGCCATGCACAGCACCTGCAGACCTGGGTAGGAGACACCACTGGGTGACACACTGCAGAGAGCAACAACTGTGCTGTGGGTGGCTTATATTTTCCAATGGAGCATCCAGTGGATAGGGACATTTTTGTTGTGGTCAGGGGCACTCTGAAGAAGGATCCTATACAGGCACACATGGGGCTCATTTCCAAAGAGTGCAAGTGACATAACATCATCTTCAGCCCTTGGGCAAATCAGCATTTTCTTGTCTTGGAGCAATCTGGTTCATTTCCTGTTAAACAGGAATTGGAAAAGTAGAGTTGGCAATAAGAGCTCACCTTGCTTTCAACACATAGTTTCAAACAGAAAGAGAGGTAAAACCTTACAGATTTATTGGTATTTAATAACCAAATAACCTCCTTTTTCTATTTTAGACACTGAATAATATTTGTAGAACAACAAACAAAAAGCATTAAGCCACCTAAGTTTTGAGTTGGCAAAAATGTCATCACCTTCCCAACCTGGGATCCCATAGCAGCTGTACCACTGCTTTCTGGTAAATCATGGTGCTGTTTCCTCTCTCTGGTCCTGCCTATAAGGCAGCCACTGGCTTTGTTTTCTTACCAACTTCTGAGGTGCATGAAATTTATTGTACCAGCCAAGCCACCTGTTTGTCTCATGTTTCTCAAAAGGGGGGGTGGGAAGGAAGAAAAGGAGAAGTACCTGGTTGAAAGAAATGCACATTCTTTTGGTATGAGCAGAGTTTAATTGTCCCTCTCTGCCTGCCGGCTCTAAATGGCACAAAAGCTGATAACAGCAAAGCCAAACAACACCACCCCACACCGGAGGAGGCCTGCATGGGGTGGACACCTACAAACCTGCTTTCTTGGCTGCCTCTGCTAAGGCCGCTGCTGTCACTGGCAAAGCTGCTCTGTGATAGCCTGGGTACATTTAAATAAACTTTGTTCAGATGATGGTGCTCAGCAGCAAAACACTGGAGATGGTGAACAAGAGAAGCAAGTATTTAACAAGGGGCTGAAATGGCTTGGTTTGGATCAGATGTTTCAGTTTAACAAGAGGCCAATGCCGTATGTTGCTCGGTTCCTTAATCTGCAATAATTAATTTTGGCTGGCTCTTTTAACCTACAGCTGCACTAGAATTTGCAAATTAGGACAAGGCTGAGGGGTTTAGACATGGTGTGTCTCGTCTGGAGAGGAAATGAGCATTATTGGGCACAGAGAGGACAGCATTGTAATGCTGGTTCAGACTCTTTGTTTTAGCTTGTTACCATCCTCAGGCCAAAATGAACTGCCCAGAGCCTTATTCAACTCCAGTGATTTCAAGGTACAGTCCCTAAATGCTGCTGAAGTGCTTGGGCTCTGGTCTGAGGGGGTTTCTCACCACTGTGGCAAAGCACTGCTGCTTCTCTCCAGCTCCAAGAAGTCACTCATAAGTGGCCAGCAGGTCAGGCAGGTCAAGGCTTCCCAAGGCAGGAAAAAGGTGCTGGGAGGTCTCCAGTGGTCACACAAACTAAACTGGGTGTCTTGCATTTATGTGTTTAGTGCCATCAGAAGATGCCTGGGGGTATCCAAGGCACTTATCTGTGAGTTTCAGCTGTAACATGAGACCTATGGAAATCTGGGTCCTTATGGAGCAGCAGCCACCAGCCAGGGAAGGATTCACCTGAGCAGCTGAAATGGCTCCAGATGTGTACCTGGGGGTACTTTGAGAACTCTTCTATTTCACAGCAGCGCTCCAAGAAAAGTCAGTGGATATTTCAAGTGTCTGTGGATACCCTAGTTCTTCACCTGCAGAGGGATGTCACCTGTGTTTTAGGGACTCACTGATGCACCTAGACAAAGTCTGAAGTAGAAGTCACCAATTTTGTGAAATGTACTAATTGCATTTTGCAGCCTCGGCGATCTCATGAGTATCAGTTGCACAATTAGGCTGTAAATAATTCAATATTTGGCTCTCAGGGATTCCATCAATATTATGCAGCCTCTTGCTTCCTTTTCTCTTGCATGCAAGGGAAATAAATATTTCATAGATGATCTCACAGATGGTTTCTGGGATGACACAGGACTTCCTTGCAGCAGAAGAGGGCAGGGAGAGAGATGACTGTGTGTGCTGGATCCCATGATGGGGTGGCACGAGGAGTTACAGCACAGAGGTGGGCTCTGGTCTGAGGGGGTTTCTCACCACTGTGGCAAAGCACTGCTGCTTTTCTCCAGCTCCAAGAAGTCACTCATGAGTGGCCAGCAGGTCAGGACTTCCCGAGGCAGGAGAAAGGTGCGGGCACTGTGTCACTGCTGCGCCAGAGGGAGGGGCCAGGGAAGGAAGGCTCACACGCAGCAGGTGAGACCTGCCAGCTGGGTGAGTGCAGGGGCTACTGCTAAAGACAGGATGGGAGTGTTCAGCAGTGCCGAGTGTGGGCTAGACACAGCCAAAATCCCCTAATCCTGTCCCAGTTCCGGGACAGCGTTTGTAATTCTTTTGAATTCAGGGTTCCCTTTGCCATATCCTGGGGGACCAGCCAAGCCAAACACAGCAGTCTGACTTACCACAAGTGTTACGGCTCCTCTGGTTTCCATCCCTCCTCCCAGGTCTCTCTCATGCAGAGCAGGACGTGTACAACGTTGTCTGAGGGCTCAGACTGGGCATGTGGTCAGATCCAGGAGCCAGAGGGACGCAGGCAACATCCTGGATTTGGTCAATAAGAGAGCAGGAGTAAGAGGTGAAGGAAGGAGCTTTGTGAATCAGGACCCTGTTCTATAAAGCCAAATCCTCTGCAAATCTGGGCAAGAGACGTTGTACAGCTCGTGATTAAGACAATCTCTGCTGAGAAGTCAGCCCAGCTGAACAAGTCACGAGCTGCTCCCTGGGCTGCCACACACGGAGGTGGCTATCATGTGGCACTACGGTACTCAAGCCCAAGCAGCCCAGAGCTAGACAGAGACTGGGCAAGCCTCTTTGCAACTCAATAGCCCGTGTCCCCACAAAGCAGGGAGTTCTTTTCTGCAAGCTCCATAATAAGAGCTGTGTTTCAAACAGTCCCTGGGATGGAGCCGACGGAAAGCAGGAAATGCGAAGTTAAGGCTGATGCTCCGGGCTTTGCTCACACAATTGTCGAGGTCGAACAAAGCACAATGATGTGACTGGGGACAGGGTGCTACTCAGCCTCCCCTGGGAGCTTCCTGCCTCGCCTGGTCTCATCCCAGTCTCCAGACTTTCATCAGAGCTTGTGCTGGTTTCTGGCATTGAGTTTCCCACAGAGCGGGTCGCTAAGTTTCGTTCCCATGTTGTTTTTACTTGCTTAGTGAAGTCTCTTTGTCTCCCCAGCACCCTTTAGGCAGCAGGGTTCGTGTGGTGATGGGGATGTCTGGGCAGCCTTTGGCAGAAGGTGCCTTGTGGGGAAGAGGAGGTTCAGCAGGAGATGGGGAAAGCAGAGCAGTCACACCATCAGCATAAAACACTTAAAGGCAGAGGAGGCACGCTGCTAGGGTTTTGTTGGTTTTACTTTAGCACATAAAAACTGATCTGGGAAAATTCACGTGACATCTGCTACCATAAAAAAATAAAGAACAGAGAGTGGCTTGTTGAGTAACTGTCTCCCACCAGGAAGTTTCCATTTCCTGGATTCATCTGGCTTTCCTCCTATCTTACTTAATCCTTTTCTTCTGCTTCACTGAATTTTGGAGTTTCTAATTCTTCCTTATTTGAGGTCAAAATTAACATAACCCTTTGGATCTCACTCTCTGCTGCATCTTTTGCTTCTTGATCTGCCAAATTTCCCCTTATTTTCTGAGGTCATTGCTTTTTGATGTCCTTTGATATGTACTACAGCTATCTCCTTAGGTAATTTTAATGCCTCTAAGATCTCCAAAATAAGACCCTCATGTATTAATCCCTTTCCTTTGAATTGATTAACCCCCTTTCTTCCCAAATTTTTCCAAATGCATACTTTGGTTCCTTTTTTGTGTGTTAAGTATTCCAGTGCCCTTTCTAGAGCAAGTTTCACAAGTTTGAGCCAACCAGTTTGAAGGTAATTTTCCTTTTTCAATGGTTTCCATGTTTTTCCCATCAACCAAAGCATACCCTGACATTCTTTTTTCTTGTAAACACCTGGAAGAACCATCTACATATATTGTTTCTCCTTCTGAAAGGGCTTGCTCTTCGAGATCTTCTCGTACTTTAGTTTGGTATTGGATAATTTCTAAACAATTATGTGTTCAGTTATTTAATATATTTTTATTTCTATTATTATAAATATATTAAATATAAATATAAATTTATATTTTTAGGTTTTCATATAAAAATTGAGCTGAATTTAAACTTTTGTTTGCTTCTAGTGTCAAGTTTTCAGTGTCTATTAGGGTTGCTTCATATTTTAGCATCCTAGAGTCTGTTACCCATTTTTCAGCCTTCTGGTTTAACACATTTTGAACTGCATGAGGTGTACACACAGCTAGTTTACTCCCAAAAGTAAGCTTACGTCTCTCTTCTACCAGAATTGCAGTAGCTGTTATAGTTTGAATACACACTGGCCAGCCATGGGTCACTGGGTCCAACATCTTTGATAAATAAGCTATTGGTCTCTTCACTCCTCCCCACTCCTGAACCAGAACTCCATGAGCTACTCCACTCTGCACATTCACATATGGATGAAAAGGTTTTTCTAATGAGGGTAAGCTCAAAGCTGGCACTGAGGCGAGTTTTGACTTCAATTCTTCTAATTTATCATCATCTTCCTTGCTCCATTTTATATTAGCTTCCTCTGTCAATTTTCCATATAAAAATTTTACTGCCTGTATATACCCTTCCATCCATAATCTACAATATCCCAATAATCCGAGTAGCTTTCTAATTTCCTTCTTTGAAGAGGGAGGGGGGAGAGATATAATTCCTGCAATCCTCTCAGGGTATAGCTTTCGGTTACCTTTGCTAATTAAGTGTCCAAAATATTTTACTTCTGATTCTACAAATTGCAGTTTCCCTTTTGATACTCTTAAACCTTTTTCTCTGAGAAAATTCAGAAGTTTTATAGTAGCCTCCCTAACTTCAACTTCAAATTCCCCTGATAATAAGAGATCATCCACATATTGGATAATTTGTATTCCAGGAGTGGGGAAAGTTTGCAATATTGTTTCTAAAGCTTGCCCAAATAGATTTGGAGATTCTGTAAACCCTTGTGGTAATTTCATCCATCATAGTTGCTGCTTTCTTCCAGAATTTGGATCTTCCCATTCAAAGGTGAAGATATTTTGGTTTTCCTTGGCTAATGGACAAGCCCAAAAGCATCTTTTAGATCCACTACACTAAACCACTGATGCTGGGATGGGACCTTGCTTAGGAGAGTGCAAGGATTGGGTACCACTGGGTAACGAGTCTGAGTTCTCTTGTTAACCTCCCATAAGTCTTGTACTAATCTAGAACTCCCATCAGGCTTCTTTACTGTCAGAACAGGGGTATTATGAGGAGACACACAAGGTTCTAATGTCCCATCCTTTATTAGCCCTTCTATTACTGGTTTCAAACCTTTTTGTCCTTTTAGGGATTTAGGGTACTGACATACACATATGGGACATTCTTCTCTCTCAACAGTGACCCTTATGGGGTCAATGTCCCCCCCACTGTTTCCTTCTCCAGCCCAAACTTCTTTGTTAATTTTATCCTCATCCTCTTGGCCAAGTTTTAAAATTTTAGTTGTCATTTTCCCTTCTTGTGGTATGACCCTTATCCCCAGTTTTACCTGCAAGTCTCTCCCTAATAAGTTGTTACCTTCCCCAGGGACCAATAAGACATCTTCCATTCAAATTCTAGTTTCACCTTCAATCACCACATTTTTAATGACAGGACGTGTAAAACTTTCTCCTTTTGCCCCTGTTACCTTTACAGTGACTTTACTTACATTATAACCTGTGGGAATATTTAATAAGCATGTTCCTTCAGCTCACATGTCTACTACAAATTCTAATTCCTCCTCCTGAGGCCCACTTTTAAGGCTATCACAGGCCCCACATGATATTTGTCCCCTAAAAAATAGAGCCTATGACTTCCCAATTATTTTTGGTCTATCTCTTGGAACATTTTCAGGTCTTTTTTTAGGTGAGTGCACTCACGCTTATAATGTCCCTCCTTCCTGCAAAAGAAACAGAGATTCCTAGGGTGCTTCTGGGATTTTGCTCATACTGGGGCTCTGTTTCCCTCCTTTTCCCTGTCCCTAAGACCTGAATGTCTAGGAGTGGTACCTAGGAGCTTCAAATTTCTTTGAAAGTTACCTTCTCGCATAGTGGCTACCATAATCTTTGCTTGCACCTTGGCTTTTTCTTCATCTCTTCTGACATAGACTTTTTTGGACTTTGTTTAATAAATCATTTAGTGACCTTTTGTGCCAATCTTCCATTTTTTCCAGTTTTTTTCCTAATTCCACTTTTTTTCACTCTGGCCAGGCATAAGCAACAAAATTAACTCTTAATAAAACCTGTCCAGCAGCTGTTTCAGGATCTGTTCCAGAATATTCAGAGTGAGTCCATGTTAACTGGAGCCTTTCTGTTATGTCAAACAGGCTTTGGGTCAGGATCCATCACCTTCTCTTGAGGGAGTCCCACAGTTCCTTTATTTGGCAGCCTGCAGGAGAAGCAGAAGTAAAACATATTGTAAAAGCCAAGCTCCAACAGGAGTTCTGTTCAATTATGTCTTAACCTTAAACCGTAGCTAATGTGCTTTTACCAGATGTCCTGATGAAATACTATTACAAGCTGGTGCATTGCATTAATTAAAGTGAAATTTCATAATGAATTCTTTTTTCAAGGCAGCAGGGATGAATTGATGACCTACATAACCTCCCTTCCCTCTAAAATAGCTTTCCAAACTAATGAAATGAATCCCCCTGGTTGTGGCAGGGGAGCGGAGCAAGCTGTGCTTTGCATCCCAGCTACACACTGCGACAGGAAAAAATCTGGGCACTCTCCACAGAGATTATGGCTTGCCTTTCATTGTGTCTAGCAACAAGAGGGAACTCTCAGAGGCAGGAGGACTCTCCATTAAGGCACCTTGCATAACGGGAGGCTTTTGAAAGCTCCATTAAAATTCTTGGACAGTGCCCTCACAGAGAGTCTGGGGGATAAGCTGGCTGACCCTCTACCTTATAAACTGGCACAAATGCACAGACAGTTAAATGCACATTTGCTCGAGTTTAAGAGGCTTAGGGTATGTCATTAAAATATAATCCACAAGGCACAACAAACATGCCCACAGCTGGCAGGCTCAGACCCGTCTCTGCAGCAAGCGTGTCAGGAGGGAAGCGCGAGGATCAGCATCACACACCCGTGTGTGTGGGGAGCTGACAGGAGGAGGGGAGGCCTCTGTTCCCAGGCATATGTTTTTTAAAGAGAAAATATGCCTGTGAATTCTGATTATGCCTGTGTTAGTACATTTTGATCCATGGTGGTTTGAGATTAAAAGCGATTTATGGTGTTGCTAAGTCTCAGCAGTCTACATTTCACTAAGCCATTGCAGTGCAATCAAAACAGTGCCTGTACCAGTGCTGGATTGTGCCAGCGAGTCCTAATTGCCTGAAAGATAATGGTGTCATTAAAGTCCCTTGCCCCTGTGAGCTTTGTACTCCTCGACAGAAAAGATGCTTTTATTGCTGGTTTCAAAGGAGCCCTCAGTCACTGCTAAAGCACATTGTCCATTCAGAGGTACTGGGAGGCTCTATTCTGTAGCTGCTTTATTTCTCAGCTTCTCCCTTCATAAGCAGTGGCAGGCAAAAGCAATGGAGAGAAATGCAGAAAAAATATTGACTTTTCAACAAGCAAGACAAAATATAAATCAGATATGATTCAGTTAGATGTCTTAAGGGAAAGAAGTCTCTGAGACCTTGCACTGGTTTAGGCTTCTAGCAACAGAAATGGAGAATGCTTCTGTATAAGGAGACACACTCCACAAAAAATGCCAACTTCTCCAATAATTTCCAAGTCAGTAATCATTTTGACAGAAAAGCTGTGACCAGCTTCTTTACTCATACAAATGGCATGTGGCCCTGCAATTACACCTTAACTCATAGCCATTCTTCTTTCTGGACAATTTCAATTAAGAAATGACCTCTCCATAAAACATTCAATTCTGTTAAAAGATTTATTCCTGTCTTCATCTGGTAACATCTTCCTGAAAAGCAGCAAGATACTTATGCAGGTAAATTTATCACTTGTCTATTTATGGGTGTGAGTTTTCTTAAACAAATGGGGGGGTTACTATTATTATTTGCCTGTACTCTGAATCTTGCTATTTCTTGTGCTTTGAGAATCACCTTTCTGTTTGCTTTGCACAGTGCCCTGCTAACTCAAGGAGCCTGACTTCAGTGGGGTCAGCAATACCAGGCCACATACACATGACAGTGACATGCAGAGGTAGCCTATAACAAGAGTTTTTTTGCATTTGTGCCATCCAAAACTGAACAGAGATGTATTTAATCTCTAAGACCACAGCAATGTCAGGACAAGTAGTATCTGCTGAGTACAGTAAGAAGCTTGATTTGCAGAGGGACTGTAGTCCACCTGACCTGCTACCCTCATAAAACCTTTATCATTAAATATACACTCAGTTACACTTAAGAGACTTCAGGCAGGCCATTACAACATAATCCAGAGTGCACAGCAATGCATGCATTACACAAAAAATGCTTGGCATTGCTGGTGCAGGGTACTTTCAAGCAGGGAAGAGCCTCCACAAATCAGCACTCAGATAATTTTCCTTTCATACTTTCTTTCTCCTTATCTGCCTTTCTCTTAGCTGTTGCTTTTACTCCTCCAGCTGTTACCTTTCCATCTTCTAACCATATTATCCATCGTGGTGGGTATAAGAGCCTTTCTTTGTTGCATCACATTTCTGGAGTACTTTGGAGTGCTCTGTTGTAGTTTTTGCCACTGATTCTGCATTTGTTTGAGACTTACTGGCATTTACTCTTTTTTCTTTGCTGAAGCCTTTTGAACGTAGTATCTAAACTGCTGCTCAGGGCTGTGCCTGTAAGGTGGCACCAGAGCAGGGGCATTTTCTGAAGGCTAGGGGGGTCTCAGTCAGTTGGATGAGTTAGAGGAGCCTTTCACATGGAGGGCAGACAGTAATTACACAGAAGAACTTAATGCTTCTTGCCTGAAAGGTAAGTGGTAGAGGGAGAATGTTTAAACCTCAAAACCAAATTTGGAGACCCCCCTGTTCATATGATGCAGCAGCCTGGAAAGCACCAAAGTGGCCATTGATGACCACGCCAGAAAGCCCAGGGCAGCTCAAACCCCTTTGTGCACACCAGGCTCTGCCAGGGACTTGCTCTGATGCCCAAACCCTGCAAAATGTGAACTCAGATCTTAATCTAGTGTGCTGAAAATAGACAGAGTTTTACTTGTTTTTACAAAGAACCAGAGCACAAATGGCAGTAAACCCAAGAGCCCTTTGGCTTAATCCCATTTCAGATACAAAAAAGAAACTCCTGCCTGACAGCCACAAGCTCTCTGGGAACAGTCGACTCTTCCTATGTTCCCCTAACTATATTTACTCTGCTGTGTGCTGTCATCCTCCAATCCTCCTTGACTGTCACTTGAAGAAAAAAATCTGTAGTGAATTATAATGACAATACATTGAAGATGGCTTACAGCAGAGAATGGCACTTCATAGCAGCAGCTGTGACAAATCTGGGTTGGGAGAGAACACTGTGCATGTCCCAGAGAGTATAGCTTTTAAAATAAAAACCTCATTCTTGTTCCCTGGGGCTTTCTAATGAATTGCCACATGCAACAATGCCTTAAATGAAGCATTGGTGATTATCCATCTGACTGTGGCTCAGTGATTACAAAATAAAAGAACAGGCAGCACCTTGAGAACTCTAAACCTACTTGAAGAGCTCTACTGATGTTAAGGACAGTCCCATTTTAGAGGCATAGAAGTAGAGGTCACCTAAGGAGCAAAAACGTTTAGAGAGGTGGGATGTCTTACTATGGTTAACATTTCTCAGCAGGATGAAACTCCCACCTCTGAGCCATGGACCAGTTGTACCACACACAGACTGAGGGTAATAAGCACCAGTCAGACCCCAGGATGGCTCAGACACCTGACAAAATGAAAACCATGTTTTACACTTCTGGCAAGAGCGAGAACAAGGCCAGGAGCAGCAGTCCTGCTGGTGTGACCTGAAAGGGAAGTGGTTCTTGTTGGACAATGAGGATACAGTCTGGTGAGGGTTTACAGGTTTTACATCTAGGACAAAGGATGTCCTGTCCCATCCAGGTATCTGCTCAAACACATAAACACTAGTTTGCTTTTCCCTCTTGGACAGACATGCTGGTCCCAGCATTTAACTCTGTGTTTGGTTTAGATGTGCAAGGCAAGAGTCCAAACTACCACGGCTCCCTCTGCAGTTGCTGGGTGAGAGGGGCTCCTCTCCCATGTAACACAGGCTCTGCTGCAGACCATGCTGCAGGGAAGTCTGCCACTCTCCAAGGAATGCTCTGGAAACCACAGTCTAGAATCAGACACCTCATTTAAAAGCCTCAGCTTGGGCTGTGCAAATACACAGCACAGCACCAAGTACTAGTGGAGACCTCCAGCTCCCTTGTCCATCTTTAACCACTTTTCCAATGCCTGTGCACTGGCCCTCCGGGGCTCTCCCAGCGCTGTGCAGCCTGTACAACCCTAACCAGTCCTTTGGGGCTAGAAGTGTGTTTAGAGCATCCCAAACTAGATTGCTCTGAACAGCCTCTGCACACATAGAAGGCGGCTGATGCATCCCAATGCATCGGGCTTGCTGCATATGGAACACAGTGTCCCTCTGCATTTCCCAGCATTTCCAGATGCCCAGCAGCCCTCCTGGCAGATATCCAGATATCCACTAGCTCATTGCCTGCACCACTGTGGAGCTGGCAGGTCCACACACTTCCTCGACGCTCGCCCCGCATTCATTTTCTGTTGCTCCTGGGCTTGGCAGCTTCCAGGGTAAATCTGGGTCAACATCTTTCCATAGGATTTCTGTTCCCTTCCTGCCATGGCTGGCAGAAGGGGATGTGCCAGGACAGTACTGAAGAGCCATTGACTGATGAGGAAGGACAGGCAGGGAATGGGGGTTTTTGGTTTAACTATGTCAAAGCTGTGCACAAACAGGGACCCACAGGCACTGCGAGCAAATGTCAGCAAAAATCAGAGGCTGATGTAAGAATATCTCTTGTTGTCTCCAAAAATTGCATGGGTTCATTTGAAAGCAGTGAGAAATTCAGTGTTTGCTTTTTTTTACTGTGATTAATAGCTATTCACATTTTCAAAATGTTGAACCTTATTCCTAGCATATGTAACCAAGTTTAAAACCTTAGACCACTTCAGCTCTAAATGTTGGGAAACCCACAGGAAAAAACAGTCTCAGCCCTATTTCAGTAAATGTGCAGGAGGATCAGTATGAGTAAAAGCTCTTGTCAGTTCACTCATGCTTTGCTCTTAGTAATTGGTTGATATTTTAGGGATGGAATAATCTGTAGAAGTTGCTTTCTGTAGCATGTGCAGCTAACCCTTTTTTTTTTTTTTTTTCCTGTCAGAAAATCCTTTTGAAATTGGACCCAACTCCTGGAATCAACCCAGACTCTGCTTTTCAAGGCAGAAGCATATGTATAAGCATCATCAATCGTGCCACTGACTCTTATCACTACTGTATATTCACTGTCTACCTGGTTTGAATTCCTAATAGGCCCTGCTGAGCAACTTAAAGCCATGAAGAAAGGGGTAGAAGGGAGGTGGGAGAGAGTGTGACTTTCCAGCTGGGATTGGGAGGGTTTCCTGCAAATTACTCTGATAAAGTCTGTTTCCTGGAGAAAATAGACAAGAAGCAGTTGGCAACAGGGTGAGTAAGAGTCGGATGTGATGGGGTATGATGTACAAAAGTGTGTACAACTGGCTCAATTATCATCTGAGCAGTTGGCCTGGCAGCTGCTTATATCATGTGTTTCAGACTCGTGTACTGCAACGCAAGCACATGAGGAGTCATTTGGACAGGAATGGAGTAGATAGTTCAGGAGACAAGGCTGTTTTTCTGATTTAAGTACAGAAGCTCTGAAAAATGCAGGTGATTTCCTGTGCCATCTAGAGGAGGATTTCTCTTGCTCTGCTTAGGAGACCACCAATGTTCTCCCTATCCTCTAGCTCTCATTTATAGAAATCTCTTTCTCACAGTAACGCTGTCCCAAGCTGCCTAAAACAATGTGAATTGGGTGGGAGCACCCTCAGGGAGCAGTGACCCAGGACATGATGATGGCTCTGGGCTGTGGCAGGGAATGGGCTCCCTCCTGAGGCAGGGATGGTGGGTCTCAAGCACAGCCAACCCAAACGGGGATTTGAGCCACCGCTCCATCTCAGGAGCAGAGTAAGCACACACAGTACACACGCAGAACATTTACTTCATTGCTTTGCCTCCCCTGCCACCCCCCACCCTCTTCCCATTAGGCAGTCACACATGCTGCTGAAAGCCAGGGCAGCTGTACTCATCTATCAAAGCCTGTCAGCTTGAGAGCATAGGCTCTTCCCATTAATTAAGCAAATGTAATGTGATTAGCTAAGGCTGTAAATGTTTCTCGGCCCATTTAGAAAGCTACAAAACAGTGAACATCACGGTCTCTTATTTTCATGTGCTTATGCTATGTGTGACGCTCCTCTGGGGCTGAGACTTCAGTTTTAAAATCTCTGTGTGTAAGGAAAAATAGGGAGATGTAATAGAAAGCACTAAAAATGGGTCATGTAGTTCTAAAACGGCTGTTTGAATCTGAAGAAGAAATTAGTTTCTGCACTTTTAAAAAACTTTTGCCTACACTTTTTTCTTTTAATGGATGTAACAAGAAATGCTGAAACCTCAATTTTTGTAAGAATCTATATACCTCGTTTAAGTTCTCTACTTGCTTTGATGAAAAATATATATTACTTAGCAGCTAAGTATCTAAACTGGGGTGCTTTAGGCTGTCAACCTGAAAGCAAATGGAACAGTCAGTGGGAAAACGCACACAGAATAAGGAAATTCTTGAAGTAAATTTGACGTTACAAACTAGAGCTACTTAAGGATTTAAACCTGAGGTAGGCTGTGGGTGCCTAAATCCAACAATGCGATGCTGAATGCAGCCTGTGCCAGACTTTCAGAGTGTATGAGCTCCAAAGGTTTAAAGCCCCTCAGATGTCTACAGTCATTTTGACCTCTGGGTCTCAAAAGCGCTCCCACCCCATCCAGGCTGAGCTGCTTAGGAATGTCATGTGCACCTACAGCTCTTTGGGATCCAGAAATTTAGCATTTCTTTCCCTAATTCCTTGCACAGGCTCAGCCCAGTAGGCATGCACTAAGAATACCTCAGATAAAAGGGCTGTACCTCTCCCAGCAGCTTGATCTCCTACAAGGACTTCCTAGAGGTTGCATCCACACATGAACCACAGCAAGTGAAGCCCACTGCCTGATGTCTTGCCCTCTGAGGGTTCTGTGCCAGCTTTTGAGATCAAAGTCTTGGCACATTACATACCTTCATGTGGATGTAAAAAAGCCCTCAGGACTCAAACCATGAGAGTAATTTCCTGAAGATTAATTCATTTAAATGAACCATTCCATCAGACCCTGACATCCTCTCTGCAATCTTTTAGATTGATCCAAATTCCCAACTTTGTTTCCAGAAATCTGGGGCTTTTCCTGTATGGCTGAGGAAGAAGCTACCATCATGGCAGGCAAGGCAAGAACAGGGATGAATGCCTGGTAAGTTCTTTTCCTGCAAGGAAAAAACCTTTAGGCAGCCTGGTATAAGAAGGTGCTCCCAACAGTTCTCATCTCACTGCTCTCACTGATGCCTTGGGAAGGCTGACCTGAAACAGAGACTGGACAGAGCTAGAGAATAAAGAAGACATTTACTGAAAGGCCTTTAGGGTACACCTTGGGCAGGACATGAGCCTGGCCAGGGTTCAGCTCAAGGTGTAGTCACCTAAGGTGACTTAGAATGCTCACAAAATGGATCACCGGTCACAAGGTCTTACACTTCTATAAGTTTTGGTCCATTTGCATATTGGGTTTAATTGCCCAGTTACAGCTTCAGGTTGTGAGGGCTCATCCTTCTTGTTTCTGTCTTCAGTCCACCGTTTATGTTTTTGGGCCTGAAAGTTGTCCTTGGTCTTCAGCAGGAAAAGGATTTGTTTTGTCTACCAACTCTGTGAAGAGAGCTTACTGGCACTTAATATGAGGCTCAGAACTATACCCCTAGGCAGCGCAGAATCTGGAAATCATAAAAGCTAAAACTTAAGCCATCATCACAAACATCCTGGGGGACAAAGGGAGGAAAATGCTCCTTGAAAGCACATTAATACCTTCCTTGAAATGGGACAGCACTTGAAAGAGCTCCTGCTCTCACCAGTCAGGGCCAACAGAGAGCATATGGGAGGAGTTTCATCAGTCTCACCTCACAGCCTGGTGCTTTCTGAGGGATTGCTCCTTTGACTGCCCCAGCCTCTTCCCAGGGAGCATTTCTTACTGCTGAGGTAGAAAATGGAAAGGGGAAGAGGGCTGTTGCTCCAATTATCCTCTCATCTAGAGGAACGTGTGATTAGATGTGAGGTTTGCCCTTACGGTGGGTCTGTGGTGCTTGAGACCAAGACTGAGCTCAAGCCCAATCCCTGCCAAGACCTGTTTGTGCAGCTGGGGCCACAAACACGCCTGGGACCTCCTCTTACAACACAGAGTGCAGTTGCTAGACAGGCAGCAGCAGTGCCACATTTTGTATAGTTTCCTAATACTGGGATCAGCAAAAAAGCAGGATTCAAAGGAGATTCAAAGACCTTTCATCAGATACTGCCTTGCTCCAGGCTCACAGGAGTTTTTGAGTGGAGAAATTTCCCATCTCTCCTGGACCAAAAGCAAAGAAAAGGACTATCAGGCCTATATGGCCAAGGAGCACTTACAGAATAGGATACAATGCTGGAGCTTCATGTTTTGGGCCTTCACCTGCTGTTAGCAAAACTGAGAGTAAGCAGATCTGTTGAAATATTGCAGCATCTCCAGGCAACTGCTGCAGATGTTTCAAACCCACCTAGGGGCATAGGATATCTTTTTTATGCTGTTAGGCCCAGACCATCAAAGGTGATTCTAGTGAGTGTAAGATACCAAAACATCTCCAGGACCCTGTGACTTATCAGCTTTCAAAGAAAAACAGGTTATCAATCTGATTTCTGGGGGTGTTAGCACTGGAAGCAATGTGGGGAAACCTAAGTGGCATTCTGACAAGGTACCCTTGGGTCTCCAGGCCTGGTAAAAACCATGGGAGCCTAATAAATGGGATAGTGTGAAACTCTATTAGGTGTCACTCTCTTTCTTCAGGCGATATCCCCTGGAGTGTTACAATGCCCTTAAAAATCAGTGGTGGTTCAATGGCTGAATGCTTGCAGAAATCTGGCCTCCACCTTTCTCAGAAATGGGAAATTTTCCCCATGATTTATGCTATTGAGGTGTAGCCTCTGACGATAAGAGTAGAAACCTAAATATTTTACTCAGAGGACTCAGAGAGCCTTTTTCATACCTCAGTTTGAGACTGGCATTCAGTTAATGTTGATGTAATGTCTTTTTTAAAAAGACTGTAATTAAATTTACCAACACAGTCACAGAAGAGCCATTTATAAATTGTATATATAGTTGCAATTCGGCATCTGTTGTGACTATTTCATTGGGTTAGTCCTAACATCACAAGCTAATAATATTGAAAACAGGGATATGGGTAATTCACAAAGGACACTGTACTCAGTATATAGCTAACAGTGATTAAGTAGTCTCTGCTTTCAGAAGAAAGATAAGGGCTAAAAAGAATAGGTCCCTCGATAATATCAGGTAATTCTTATATATGGTCCTTCATGACACAGGCATAAATCACAATAAAACCCATCTGCAGATCTAAGGGGTGAAACCATAAATCCTGCTTTATAAATGAAACCTGCACATCTGATAGTGTACATTGCTCCAGATTTACAGCAGCTGTAAATGATGTACTAAGGTTCACAAACCCATTTGCACTCTCTGGCTGGGAAGAAGGGAGGTGAGACTTTACTGGGGAGGAAAATATATTGGAAGATGCAATGAGAGAGACCATATGGATGTGTGTGCACGTGTAAGTGAGAAATGTGTATTTGCCATATCTGGGCTTTACATTTGAGACTCTCTCCTCTGTCCCCAGTTTCTATAAATTCATGGCACAGTGTTATGCCTTCCCATTCATACCAGGTCTGATAGAGTAAATGCTCAGCATTTACTGGTCACTGGAATAAACTGGGCTCAAATAAAACCTTTCATGCTGGCCAGGAGCCTGTGCCCTTTTTCAGGCTGCAGCTTTGCCTGAAGCAGGTGAAACCCAAGTGATCATTTAAGCAAATGCAGTGTGATGATGATCCAGCACCTTCCCTGGGTCATGGCCCATCTTCTGGACAAAGCTGGCCAACTCGTCCATCTGCTCCTTCTCCTCTGAGAATTGCAGGGTGCATCTCCCCTGGAACCTCCACCTTCCTCTGACCACAGAGCTGCCTCTTACCACTAACACCTGAGCCCCCTTGAGGCCACTCTCCATTGCACCCACAACATGAAACATCTGCTGGGGCTGCTCCCAGGACGGCAGGTTTGGGTTTTTTGCTTGCCCAGCTCCGTGTGTGGCTGTAGCTCTGCCGTGACTGCATGTGCAGTACTTGTCTTTTCTGTTGGCAGCACAAGACATTGTTTGCCTGGTGCTCTTCTGTGGTTTGACAATGCTGAGCACGGGGTAGAGGCCGACTGGGCACATTTTCTCACCAGTGGCATGTTGTTATTTGGACCTGCTCTCCTTCACACCGATGCCTCTGCGGGGGCTAACAAGGGGTAAAGTACCTGTGCCTCCCTTCCCTCACGCTCTGCTTCAGCTCAGCCACTTAAACCCAGGCATGGCCCAAAATGCATAACTGATTATTTAAATTTCATTGTTGGGGCTGGGACCTTGGAAATGTCCTGGGTTTCCTGTAACATTTGCATTTCACATTCATTAGGATGTCTTCCCAATGGCAGTCTCGGAGTTTGGCTTCATACAGCCAAAGAAAGGTGGCCTTCCACACACAGGTTTTTGCCACAAAAGTCTTCTCTAACCTTCATTTTTAGCACTTTACTGTGAAATTCCAGTATGCTTTGCCGCTGAGGTTACTGCAACCCAGCAGTGCTAACTTCTCTCCCTGTTTCGGTATTACTGCCATCCCAAATTTACATTTCTAAATAATTGAACCCAGCAGCGTTGCTTCTTTCAGAGCAGTTGGAGCTCCCAGGCGTGAGCTCTCTGTGTTTCCAAATGTCATCTATGTAAAGTTCAGTACCTCCTGAGCAATCAAATACATTCCTGTGTTTTCCTGTAAAATGCCTCAGGGAATGAATGTAACCAAAATGTCAGTCTGAGGAAGAAGTGTCTCCCAAAGAGTGAACAGAGCATGTAGAAATATGGACTTTGTTTCTCTAGGGGCACCTGCCAGACATCAGACAATGCATATAAAGCTACTTGCTACCTGTCAGCTCCCCAGAAGTCTTTCTTTTGAAGCTGCTAAAGACTGCTTTATTTTATTACCGATTTCTTTTTTCTTTCAGTCATACATAAATATAACATTCTAGCTTTTTAACATAGTTCCCCGAGACTAATGTATCCATGCAGTCCCTCTGCCTGTTTCTCTGTCTGCCTGTGATAATATGAATTTCTTGTCCATATAAACACATTAGGCAGACAAATGGAGGCTTCCTTGAAAAGTTTCCATAAGCTCAATGTAGAATGGCTGGATAGAAGATAAAATTATTAATGCCTCTACTGAGGGAAATTTGAGGGCCATCCCTCTGCTTGCTGATGGCTGATTGCCAGCTAGCCCTGTGTAGCTTCAGATCAGCCAAATCCCATAATGCCTTTTGACATGGCAAGAGGCAAAATACATGATGGAGGGCAAGGAGGCAGCTGGGAAGTTGGCTTAGGAGCCATATCATGGAGTGAAAGACACGAACAAATGGGAAAATGAAGAGAAAAACATGGGAAAAATATCACAGAGAGGTGTGAGGAGCAGGGTGTGCTCTTTGGGATGGTCCAGGGAGCAGCAACAAAAGATGGACTATTGCAGGGGGACAGTGCAGGGGGATGGAGTGTGAACTCCCTGTGTGCATTGGCTTCTCGTGGAAGACATTTCAGTGGTGGTGGACCTCTGTTTCCATTGCCTCATTAGCCTCTACCTGGGCTCAAAGCCCAAAAGCAAGCAATGTGCCAGCTGCTTTCAGGCAAACTGTTTCTGAAAACCTGTCTGTCACTCCTGGAAGGAATTCCTGAGTGCTACCAGTGCTTCTTGGAGTCCTCTCCCCTGCTTTGGGCACGTGCTTGATATCTGAAAAAGCTTGTGAAAATGATGGTAGGGTTTTTTTCATTCAGAAGGTTTATAATATATTTGTCACCTTTTCATATTGCCTTATCTCACTTGTGTGTTGCTGTAGTGTCCATAGCTTTCCCCTTTGTCCAAGTCAGCTGAAAGCTATTAGAATTGTCAAGCAATTCAGAACCAATTACTGTTACACAGAAAGCTGCTTTCCCACTGCTGTCTTCATCAGTTTTGCTGACATTTGCAGCTAATGGGGACAAAACAACAGAGGGTCTAAATCAGTTGTCTTCTATATTTCCAAACTTTAAAATACAGGAGGGCTATTAACTGCCCCTTTGTGCCACTTTAATGATTATTTTATTTCACTTTGTTTCATTCTATTTAATTTACTTTTATTAGCAGGCACTCCAAATGGCTTGCTCTAGGCCAGCAGTTGTGGTCAAGGCTTGCCTTACTGCCTGAGCCAATTAGCCCCCTGCAAGGCAAACCTTTGCCCTCAGCTTGCTTGCTGCAGTGTCTCTGAAAGGTCCCAATCTTGGGGTAATGCTTTCAAGACAATATCTGACAGACTAGTTTTGCCCATGGTTTCCCAGCTGGAGTACAGGAGCAGCAGAGCTGGCACAAATGCTGTGGTGAATGCTTGTGGGGCAGCGAGTGCAGTGGGGTGGCTCTGATGAGTTAAGCCCTACTGATATTTCTAGTAGATGTTTACCTAGGGGGTCAGGGGGGCAGGAGAAGTGCCCTGTGTTTTAGAAAACATGAGGAGCAAGAAGGGGGACTCCACAACTAGCTGAACTGGCAGTTGGCAAGGCACAGGGCAGGTCCTGGTTGCGTGCCCGGGCGCTGCTCCGAGTCACTGCCAGGGACTGTTTGTGTAAGTTGCAGTTTGAAGTCGGCTGAGGGAAGCTGCAGGCAAAGCTCTTTTGTTTAGATGCTGGCTCAAGGTCTGCTTGGAGCAGAGCTGAGGAAAGAGCTTTAACCCCTCCAGCAGGCCAGCACCTACAGCCAAGAGGAATCAACTGTTCTCTTCTAGACTATAAAGCAGGGGAAAAGTGGGCTCTGTGGTCCTAAGGGAGCTATTAATTCCCACGGGTGCTCATCTGAACTGCTCTTGCTAGAAATCCAGAGGATAGGATGTGTTGTTTAAGGGCCTCTTACTGACACTTGCAGAGCAGAGCTTCTTGTTTGTCAGTGCAGCAGGGATAGCTCAGCTTGGCACCTCTGGGACTTTTTCACATGAACATTAAGCACACGGTTTAGGACTTCCTCACCTCCCAACCTCTCCTTCCATCCACACAGTTTGCTGGAGAGAGCAGCTGCTCATGTCCCCCAGCCAGCAAAGGGGAGTTGGAAGTGAGTTCTGTTACAGTTTCAGATTATAATTGATCTTTAAAGTGCACATTTAATGCTGCTAACCCACTTCAAAGAGAAGCAGTACCTTCCAATCATCCTCGTCCATAATATCTGACAGCTTTCCTGCATTTCTGTTTCCCCTGAAGATTTGTTCCACAGCCTCATAGATGTGCTGAGCATCTTAACCCTTCCAGATTTTCAGGGTCTCCCATCTCAAGAAATCAGCTGCCTGATTTCAACAGCCTGTTGACCTGTTGGTTTGTCCCTGTATTCTGCTTTGATGGATCTGATCAGCTTGTCTCTGACAGCTTGGATACAGTGGTTCTTCCTAATACTAGGAGCTGGCCAGGATAGGAGCACTGGACCTGACAGCTGTGGGCACTGTGGCCATGAAGGAGCAAACAAAGGCCTTTCTGTTTTGGGGCTGCCAGGCTGTCAGTCTTCAGGCAGGGAAAGGATTGCTTGCTGTTCCCTTCCCCTCCTGTTCCTTAAATGAATACAATACTCCATTTTAAATGTGCAAAACTCACCTTCCCCCACTACAACTGAGCATCTGGGAACTTAAAACTGACTCTGCTAGTAAATAAAAAGAAGCAGCTTGATTAGTTTTATAGCAGTAAAAGTGGGCTAATCACTAAAACTGCTTCTTCTGCTGCCACGGTTCAGATAAATGGGTTTAGCACAGCAAGCAGCCGGGGGCACGCATCAGTGGCTCCTTCTGCAGCAGAGGAGGAGAGCGTGCTCAGCCCATCAGCCCTCTGAGGCACCAGCCTGCTGCCTGTGAAGATGGTGGCAGACTTCCTGCTGACTTCAGTGGAGCTGAGATTGTGCTGCAAATAAATATATCTGCTTCCAAAGGGTACAAGAGACAGATCAAACATGAGTGAGCTTTTCTTGTATCTAGTATGATCTTTTCCCTCTGTTTCCTCAATGGATTTCCACAGCATTAAAGTTTCATTAAAAAGAAAGTGATTTAAAAATTACATTTACCTAGAGCCTCTGACCATATGCAGCCATATTGCCACATAAAATGGATGAGTATTCTCAGCTTCTACTGGGAAAAAATGCTATCTGGGCTTCAGTTGTGGCATCTATGGGCACTTGGGCATAGCAATATCCACTCTGACTCTACCTGGGCAAATCCTAGATCAGAAGCACCAGCAACTGGTAGCCAGCACCAACTGACTGCAGCCTAGAGACAAAGATAATTCAGGATAATTTTGTTAGTCTGGATGCAGGACTTGGAATATGTTAAATGAGCGGCTGTAGTCTGCATTTGTTCACACAGCAGTTGGAGCAGGGAATATGAAGCCAAGGAGGGAAATGAGTATCACCTCCCAGGCAGGAAGGAAAATGCATAAAGGCTCAGTGTAATCATTGGAGTCTAGAGTTTGGCTAAAACTTTAAGGGGGAAACTTTGAAATATAAAATATGAGCTTTTTTTTATGTCCAACCTGTTGTTGGCATTAGGTAAAGCTGTTGGTAAATTATTGGTAGCCAAATATTGGAAGTATTGTATCCCTTTAGCATACTGCTACAAACTCTTTAAAAGCAGTTTCATGGGGCAGGGAGAATATGCAAGATAAATTTCTATTTCCTGAGTGAATAACTACAACAACTCCTCCAGAACAAATACTTGCATAGATGGATAAAAGATGTAATTTCTGACATTTCATGTGCAGCAGTGGCATTCACTCCTGCACAGCAGACTCACTGTTCATGTGTCTAATAAACACAACAGAAACTCATCATGTTTTGGTGCTTATTTGCTTTGGTACTGGCTTTTTGCTGTTATGTTATTTCTCTATTGTTCTGGCAAATTGTCACCTAAAACCCATTAAGACACAAGAAATTATTAAGCTGTGATTCTCATCTCATGTCAGTTCACCACTGAGACAGCCACCACCAGCCCCTTTCTTACAGCATGCTGCTCACTTGAGAGGCTTTTCAACTAACCCTGGGTATCTCACCAAATCTGCACAAGGTGGCTGTCAGACAGCCATACCACCCTCCCCTTCTTCACAGAAAGCAGTAAATGAAATCTCTACATACTGACTCTAGCAGACAAGCCATTTCAGGTGCATGTGCAAGAGAAAAGCCATTTGGTGGGTTTTCACTTCAGCAAAAAGCTCTCACACCAGCTGCAACCCTCAGTTCTGCTCCCAAGCCCTGCACAACCCTTCCCTCATCCCCTCCTCTCAGAGTGGCAGTGCTGAGCAGGGAGATGCTGTGTATTTCTGCCGTCAGAGCAGCTCTCCAGACTGGTGGGAACTGACAGATGGTTGCTCTGAGATATTTCCAAAAGAGGGAAAAAACAGGAGCCTCTCAACCCACTGCAAGTGCCTTGTTCTGTCTGCATTGGTAAGGGAATGTGCTTAAACGAACCAGGGAAAGCAAATGAAGTAAGGGGGAGGGTTAAGTTAAAGTAGGTCTAAAATCAGAGTCCTCAAGGCAAATTTTTATGTAATCTAAGCTTCCATTCTCTTACCCAATTGCTCAGCTGTTTCCCAATTTATGAGGGGAGCAGACACAAGCAAAGGAGAATCAGAGAAGTCTTAGGAATTTTTCCAGGAATCAATGTTTTTCTTTCAGCCATAGCATTCAGATTTCTTACTTCTTTGTTTGCCATTTGGTTGAAAGGAGTAAGCAACTCCCAGAAACTGGCACTGAAATGGGAAGGCCTTGTCTCTGTGCTTGAATTTCACACTGATTATTGCAGGAAGGCTGGTAACACTGTTAGATGCCCGGGGGTCTGTCAGAGCTGCTCTCACTTAGGGCTGGTATTGCTGCTACGTGGTGAGGCACCCTTACCCTGTCCACACTGCTGCTGCTTTCCTCTTCTCCGTGCAGTGGCTTTTCCAAGTATTCTAGACTCCCCAAGTTTGTCTCTTCCCAGCACTTCCCCTGGCCTCAGGTTAACCCCTGCACTGCCAGGATCCCTAGATTGCTGATGAAGGAGGACCTTTAAAGACTCCATACTGAGTGCTTTGCCTTCCAGAAGGTCTCAACTTATTTGAACTGGATATGGAGCTATTATAGCCCAGAAAAAAGGTTGTTAGCAGGGAAGGGGAGTTGAAGGACAAAATATCAAAACACTGTGCCTTTCTAGCCCTGGGAAATACAGAGATGTCACAACTCTTTGGGAACAGTATTATGCCACTGACAAAAGATATTTGAGCTTCTCTTTCTAATTTTTAAATGATATTAAATAGCATTCACTCTCTCCCCTCAGGGTACATTCTAGATAATTCGCATCTCACAGTAAACGAAAAGCATTTCCACTAATCTCAGAAAAGACTGACTCAGTGGAAAGCAGGATTTTTGACCAGATAATTAGGGCATGAAAAATAGGGTGGTCGTCAGGCTTCAAAATTTTTCTCCAATATTTTTGCAATAATCTCTCTGCAAAGGCAAAACATGCAGCGAGGAAACCTGCTTTAATAATTAACTCAACCCTCCCCTATGTAAAAACTATGTTGATATCTAAATTAAACAATCAAAAGTCACACTTAGAGTGGCTCCTTTGTTACACTGATATACGTGATGATAAAATTATGGTCAATTTCAACACCTCGTAGTGTGCCTCACTGGCAGAGATTTGATAGTGCCTTTTTATAACTAATAATACAAAACACAACTGCTCAGTTTTTAGCCACGTTACCATTTGAAAACAGTCTTATGCAACAACACTGTCACCCACATCCTTCTCCCAGTCCTACCACCATCAGCTGTATCAGGGGAGGAAAACAGAATCTGAAATGTATTGAGAACCCACATATTTCATTAAATGAGGGGAGAAGCCAAATGCTATTAAGGACCTCCTGGCTGCACAGGGTGAAGGGAAGGCTGGGATGGAGATGACCCTTCCTACATCTGGGAGGGTCCATGCTGGAACTCTGCCTGTACATGAACCCACAGGAACAACGTCTGTGGTTTCCTCACTCAGGCTTTGATGTCTCTGTGCATGCCTTTCTTCCCATCCCATTTAACATTTTAGTTGAGAAGGCATCCTCTTAATGTGGGCTATAATCTCTACTATTTCCACAGATCACTGGTGGGACCATGAGTGTGTTCATCTGCTTTCCTCCACTGTCAGCAGTAACAACTCTTCCCTCCTTTTCCTACCCCAGAGAAGCATGAACACTGTGAACACTGTGAGCAACCCTCATTTACCACCTCTGTTCACTTCAATCCCAAATGTATTTCTATGCTTACAGCAGAAATACTCCAAACACTCTCTTGCTGCAGGTCCCCTCCTACAAGATAAAGTATCTGAACAAGCGTGTGCATCCTTGCACAGACCATGTTGTCCAAGCAGGTACATGCATTTGCTGTGGGCCTTTGGGGACGTATCCTTCACAGAGCAATTGCCCTTTATATGATGCTTACATGTCAGCACTTCACACTTCCTCCCCTCATCCCCCCACATTAGTAAGCCCGGGTTGGTAATTCACCATTGCTTTGACATCTGGCACTGCAGTGAAAGCACGATCTCACTTACCGAGGCTGCAAGGCAAGCACATCTGTGTTTCCCTACAGCTCTGTCACCTCATCATGTTTCACAGCAGAAAGTTCATTGCTGCTCCCGTGACAAGGCTCTTCTGCTACTGAGGGGATGGTTTCCCATCAGGATTGCACTGGCAGCAAAGCCTGTCCAAGAAGTTTGTCTGAATTCGAGCCTGCACCTACAGGTGCTCCACCCCATTTGGGTGTGCTAAATTAACTTTTTCATCAAACTTTTATGTCTTCAAACTTTTTTTAAGTGGATTTGCTTCTGGAAAACTGTAATGTAGCATGTCACAGAGATCCAACTACTCTTGCCAAGCAAGTAAGAGTTCCTCTTACACTACACTATAAAATACTAATGCACACACAGTGAAGCCTGGACTTTAAAAATAATAACCATCACCACTACAACAGAAAAAAAATAAAAAAAACCCAACAACAACAACAAAAAAAAAAACAAAAAACAAAAAACAAAAAACAAAAAAAACCAAAAAAACAAAAAAACCAAAAAACCAAAAAAACCCCACACCAAACCCCACAAAAAAACCCCAACCAAAACAAAAAAGAATTTGATGTATGTTTTGGATGGGAGAGGCTGATCAAACTTCTATTAAATTAGGGTTTATACCTATGTTGTTACTAAAATCGGGGTTATTCCGGTGTTTCCTACTCTTTAATAAAGTATATTTATTTCCATACCAGAATGTGCACATAGGAACCTACTCTGCCAAGCAAAGAATGAATGAGAGGAATATGAGAGGATCTAAGAAGGACTCAGCTCAACTTTTCCCACTGTGCCACTGATAACTGCATTCAGTGGCACTAAGTCACAAGACACAGATGTCCATCAGCACTTCCACACCTGACCCTGCCCCAGGAGCTCTGTGGTGCCCCCAAACAAGACAAATCCTTCACAGAAGTACAAGAAAGTCAGTGGGGAAATGAGGGCACATGTAAAGCAGTTCTGTATCTGAAATATGATTTGTTGAGATCTGTCATCTCTTTTGTTGGAAATTATTATTTCAGCAATAGCTGCTCTATCATAATGTATGAAAGTAAAAAAAAAAAAAAAAAACAAGTAACAAAACCCAAAACATAGAAATTGTATTAGAAAAACAAAGCAAA
Organism: Cettia cetti; assembly: GCA_013401135.1. NCBI lineage: Eukaryota > Metazoa > Chordata > Aves > Passeriformes > Sylviidae > Cettia > Cettia cetti. The sequence goes on from VZUI01090193.1 coordinate 43,978, forward strand.
GAAAAATTTTAAATTTCCACCATTACCAGTCTCTCTTGAGATCTAGCTGATTTTATTTCCTTCATCTTCCCCAACCATGCTATGTATTATTTCAGTCAATTTTATGTTGAGCAGTGTGGTATTCCCACTACAGGGTAGAAGCAGGCTCTTATATTTGCTTTATAATTGTCAGTTGCGTCTCTGTGTTTTTGCTGCTTTTCATATTATCTGCTGCTCACGTTTTGGATTTCTTTCCCTCCCTTTGTTCCCAAATGCTGCGAGTACAAACCAGGTATCTGTAAATTTACAGCCATTCCTTCATTTACAGAGCAGGCACCAACACATCTCTGAAATCTGTCTGCAAGCATTCAAGGAAAAATCAATTCCAGACATACTGTATCAATTTCAGCACTACGTAGGAACTGGCAGAGTTTAAATCTCTTAGCTTTGTATGTCTTGAATCAACTCTAGCTCTCTCTTGCATAGATACAAACGCAGAATAATCTTCCTGACTTTGATGCAGTTTAATTAAAGGGTGCATCTGTCTAAGAAATTAAATAAATGTGCTTTCCCCAACTCATATGTTTTCTGAGGAAGGGGAAAGATGGGATTACTTGATTTTGATAATTCTACTGACCATCAGCTAATTTTACCTTAGTCCCACATTCTCTGAAGAAGTCACAGTGGAGTAAAGGCTTAATCTTTTTCTCATTCAAGTCAATAAAAAAATTCCCATTGGTTTAAATTAGAGCATGAGTGATCCTAAAATATGAGTCAGAATTGCACAACCCAATTTTCATTGGGCTAGGCTTAAAGCCTCTCTCTTAAACCACATACTCACTCAAGTTCCTTGTGTGCAAAAATATTGGTTTACCAAATGAGGCCCCAAATCATGACTCACATGTTCCTTAACTGAACTCCCACTGCAGTACTGTAAATATTACCTAGGGAGCTGGAGATTTGTTCTTTCACCCCTACAGCACCATCACTTTTTTCTTTCCTAAGTCTTCTCCTCCCCAAGCCCCTATACTTTGCCCTCTGCCTTTATAGAAATAGCAAAAGCAATAAACTTTTGTTTCCCTCTACAAACATTATGGAACTGCTTAATTATTAAAATGTCTGTGTTGTTTCACTGGAGGGAAAAAGTCAAGCTCTGCGTGTTCTAATTGTTTGTTTTCATCTCAGCTTCCTTGGGATAGGTTTCTTTTTTTTATAAAAGCTTAAGCAAACATTTCTCCAGACTCAGCACTCAAAAAGTTCCTGGTGAATTAAATCAGCCTGAATCTTTCAATAAAGACATGACGAGGGGAGGTGATTTCATTTTATGGTAAGATGTCTGCAGGACACCCATGAACTTCTGGAAGTGGAAGAATACAGCTGGCCTTTTAAACCTAAAGAGTTACAGTCAAAAACCTTCTTGAACCTGTAGCTGAGCTACAGGAAGTGTATTGCAGAAGGTGTTTTCTAGTCAAGATATAGCTGATGCTGTAATAAACTGTGGTTCACGAGATCTTTGTGGCTGCCAGGCCCTCACATGGGGCATTCAGCAGAGCAAGAGCTGTGCAGAGAGGCTGTGCAGGCAGGGCTGCGTCCCCTGCCTTGCCACGAGCCCTCCTCACAGCAGTGATGCAGGGCATGGCTCCTTCTGGAGACGAAGCCTCCTGTCAAAGAGCTCAGGCTCTACCTCTTGCCCCAAATCACTCCTGCCATGCTGGGAGCTGCTTGCAGGAGCTGCAGGCAGGAGAGAGCTCTCACTTCCCTCTCCTGATGAAAACTGTCACCACTAAGGTGTAAGCTCCCTTTTACTTTGACTTTTCAAGGCCCCTCAGGCTCTGCTCCAGCAGATGGGCAGCACAAACATGGTGATTCCAGCATATCTGAAACCAGCATATGCAGGGGATTTGAGTGTGCTTCATGGCTCCAGTCCAAGTGTCAGCCAGCCTGGGAGGGGTTCCAGCCACAAACGAGTTCAGGACAAATGGCCAAAGTCTTTTTTCAGCCTGGAGAAAGTTGGCTTTGTGAAACATGCCCAGTGAAACCTGGACATATGGTAGCTTGAGCTGCAGAGGACTTCATGTGCATAATCCTCCTTCCCGCACTTCTGTCGGTGACAGCTGGGAGGTCACTATAATTATCCTGAATTTGGATGCTGAGCAGCACTGAGCAATGTCTGTTTAGGGGAAGAGAGAAAATCTGTTTGCAAACGGCTTGTAGCTTAATGTCTTCAAAGTGTGCCTGCTCCTTCTTGCTTGTAAGGACTGTGCACTGGGAGATCAGGCAGAGGATTAATGAAGTGGATACTCATCCACTCGAGGTTTTTTAAAAGCTGAGTCAGTAAACCCGATTAGTTGTTGGGATGTCCAAGCAGGATTAACTTGGGATTGGAAATAGGCTGGTAAAGAAATGCTGGATGTGTTTCTCCTCCTCCTCCTCCTCTGTCAGTGCTGTGAGAAGGTTTCATGCATGTGGGATGTGGTGTGATCAAGTGGCTAGTTAGGCTCTTGATGCAGCTGGGAAATTTTTAATGCGAGAGAGGTTATACAGTTATACAGGAGTTATACAGTTTCTCAAATTTTTTCACACTAAGTCCAGTTCAGTTATTTATCAAGTAACACCCAAAAGGTACTAAAAGAAGCCCACAAGGATCCAAATTTAGGACCAAGAAGACAGCAGAATTGTCCTGATCCTCCATACTAGAGAGATATCATCCTGTATGCACTACTCAGGTTATAGCAATGCAAATTTTTCAGGACCTAGAATCTCTTGGGATGGTGGCAATCAGAGTGGGACACGCCCAGTGCACACTTCCTCAAAACCACATTTCTGTGTCAGTCCTTCCCTTGGAGTGCAGTAGGCTGGAGGACTTAAGGGGATGGACAATACAGATCAGAAGCACTGTGATGTTTCACAAGCAACTCCCAGCGTGGAGATTTGTAGGAGGACCTCCTGCACCCAGAACCTTCTCCAAATAACAATTGGACTTTCCAGGAAAGATTAGAGTGCCTTCAAACAAAGAGAACTGGGGCTTCATGCCTGTGTTTAACTCTGCTCCTACACATAGTTACAAAATGTCCTTCGAAGTGGATAACATTACCTGCTCTCAGCTAGGCAGGCATGCTGTGCAAGCAAGGAACTGTAACACTGAGCAGCAGGATGGTGTAAGGAGGAGGGGTTTTTAATCTTTGACTTGTTCATTACCCATACAGCTAAATGAAATTATTTGTATAATTGTATTTAGACAGAATGTGTTGATGATTTGCTCTCTTAAACCCAGAGGGTGTTTTTAGGATATCTAATACGATTTTTAGAACATCTAATATGCTCTTTTGATGCTTTCAACATTAGTTCTTGAATGAAATCTCTGATCATAGAATCATTGAATGGCTTGGGTTGAAAGAGACCTTAAAAATCATCTGTTTCCAACCCCTCCACCTTCTACTACACCAGGCTGCTCAGAGCCTCATCCAACCTGGCCTTGAATACTTCCAGGGATGAGGCATCCACAGCTTCTCTGGGCAACCTGTTTCAGTGCCTCACTACCCTCACAGCAAAGAATTTCTTCCTTATATCTAATTTAAATCTGTGTTCTTTTGGCTTCCAGTCATTATCCCAGAGTAAAGATAATGACTCCCACAGTACTATGTAAAATCAGAAGAATTCCCTACAAACCATTTACCATCATCTGTCAAACAGAAGTATTTCCCACAAAATCTAAAGGGGTACAAAACTGTGAAGAAGAGATTTAGAGTGAGCTATTTTTCGAACTTGGGAGAAGAGGAGACTTTCTGGGCTAGCACAAAGCTTTAGAAAACAGAGGCCTGAAACACAGCTCTCTGCTCTGATGTCTTCCTGCAACAGCCCCTGGAGAGAATATCATTTATGAAGCATTGAGCTTGCAAGTTAAATGAGCCATGTTGTGTTATCTGTTCATTCAAGAATGGGCTCACTTCTTACATGATGTGTGTGACGCCGCAGGCTGCTCCTAAAGAAGCAAGTGACACTCCTGGACCAAAATGATCCAGTGTTTCTGCTTTACAAGTCTTGCTATTGTGCAGATATTAAAAGATGGAAGAGGCACAGGATACAATGTTTACTGTGCACTGCAGTGAATCTCTTCGCAGTCACATAGCGAAGTTTGAAGCTAAATTCGAATGAAAACAATTAATTTCAATGAAGATAAATTAAAGTTTGCAAAAGACAATATTTCCCAGAGAGTGCAGCTGAGACAGATGATTTCCTCATCATCTTTGGAAGGAGAAGGTCATTTGGGAAGAGGTGAGTGAAAATTAGTCAAGAGTGCCTGTCCAACAGCCCTGCACAGGGAACTGGATCAGATTCAGCTTTGGTGGATGAAAAATAGCAAGAGATGGGCATACTGTCAGCTGCCCTTTCTCCCTCCCTGCCATCAGGGCATTCTCTGGTACCAAGCTTAAGCCTTTCTCCTAAGAATAATTATCAGTTATAAAATCCTCTGGACTCCTCCAAATGCCTTAATTCTTTCAGTGCATAAGGTGCTGTCACTGGGGGTGACAAAATGAAGCCACCCCTGGAGAACTGACAGGGCCAAGCCCACGCTGTTTGCTGCCAGCTTGTGATCCACTCTGCTCTCTCATCACATGCACCAGTCAATGTCCATGCCAAAGCAGACAAATGCCTCTCACTAGCTGGGAAGTGCAGGGACACCTTTTCCTATTGTCTGGACCATAAAGCCCTGGGAAATGTGCCAAGGATGACCTGATCTGCTGGTGCTTTTTCCAGCAGTGCCATATGAAACCCTCCAAGAGGTGGAAGGCAAGAACAACCTCTTGCAACTGCTGTGTGTTTTTGGAAGAGTGGTGCCCAAGGCTGGCTGGCAGCTGATGGAAATGGGCATGAGTGGTACAGAGCCCAGCAGAAGGTGATGCAGGGAAGGGGCCACTTGTGCAGGGCACAGGTAAAATGCCCAGGGGTCAGTTGGAAGAGTGAGGTGGCCACGTGTGCATTAAGGGTGAGTGAAGTGGGAGAACTTTTTAAAGTAATGTCATGTAACAATAACCAATAATACTATTACTTCTGCTTGCCCCCATGGTGATCTTACTTGGCATACTGACTTTTTGGAATCTTGTGTCCAACATTATCTAAATGGTGTTTAGGGCTCTGAACACATTTGGTTGTTGCATGAAGTCCTCAGCTACTTTAAATTAGTATTAATTCAAGACCAGCATGAGGAAGAACTGAAGACAGTCTGTTTTTCAAAAGAAAAAAATCTCTTGGACAAGTCTAGGCAGATCACTCTTCTGCTTAAGAGTAGAGAAGAGAGTAAACCCTGGGTTAAATCACTGAAGAACACATGCAGCCCTAGTGACCTCTTGGGAAAGATTGTGAATTGAGACTCAACTGTGTGTTGTTTATCCAAAAGTAATAATGTCAACAAAAATGCACTTTTTTTCCCCCACTGCTTTTCTGAAAATCTCTTATAATTACCTTGGTTTCTCTTATAATTACCTTGGTTTGAGATAGAATTTGATAGCATCTAGCAGCTGAACAATCCTGATTGGCACCTCTGATTACAAGGGACTAGACAGAGTGGGAAACATAAAGTTTTGCTTTATTTGCTTTAGAACATTTATTCTTTTTATGCTTGATCCAAAGCCCACTGGAGCCCAAATGAAAGTTTTCATTTCTTTAGGTTTTAGTTCAATACCTTTGCCAATATTCGTTTAGTCACAGCCTGACCATTAGCACATGGAATCATAACAAGTCTTACAACGAGACGTTAAACAGTGTTTGTGGACAGCAGGGGTGCAGCACAGACTTTCACACTGGAGAAAGAGGCTCTCTAGGTCACTCCCGAGGTACTTTGGCAGGATAAAGAGTGGGACCATGAGTGCTCAAATAGTGTTGTCCATCTGGCACAATTTGGCCAGACAGATTGATTCTTCAATGACCTGAATGCAGCAAACTTTCCCCTAACAAACCCTAATTATGTTATTTCATGTCTGGACCTAGAATAACTTGGGAATGCAGATTGTTAGAATTTAAACATGTAGACTCTGAAAAACAGAAACCTGCAGGCAGGTTTTGTTACAGCCATTTAAATGGATTAACTCCAAGACAAAGCTGGTTACTCTATTTATTTCCCCCTGCCCTGTTTTCATGAGTATTATCTTACTTCCTGCAATCCCAGTGGCATAGAAATCAAGCATCTCCTCATTAAAATTCAGAGCTAATAATTTTGGCATCCTCTGTGCAATAAGCAGCTTTATTTCAGATTGCACACAGACTACATTTTGTACCATAGACAGCTTTACAGAGTAAAGCAAGATATATATTGGCCAAATAAAAGATGAAAGGAGCAGGTTGAACCTTTCAGGCACAGGGATTTTTTGGCTAGAAGGTCTGCCAGGACTACATTGTCCTTGTGGTCATTAACAGAACAAGGTTTTAGGTTTAGAGTTTTTATTAGACTTTCCTGATACTAACAACAGTATACACACAATTGAGATGTTGATTCTTGTGTAAAATGGTTAACTGACACTGTTCACATCTTTAGAATTGGTCCTTAATGTTTATAAATTTGCAGGTTAGAAAAGAAACAAGACTGAGGTGGCCTGGACCATGAGATGAATCAATTAACCTGGGGTACATTTAAGGGGGAAAGAGAAACTGTTAGTGAATTAAGTCTGTTTTGGAAGAAAGGGTGGTTTTGTTTGTTTCTTATATTACGGGGTTCTTTTCTCCCTATGTTGCTCGTTGTTGTGCAAATGAAGCTTTTCCCACTGATCATGACTTGCTGCATTATTGAGGATAGGATTGGAGGATACACAGGTTTGTTAATTTTTTATTTTTTTTTTTGTCTGCACAATGATTTCTGTCTCTGTATGTGTTTCCATGTAAATTGTTCATTCCAGTTCTTCCTTTGCATGGAGCAAAACCAAATACCTGAATGGCCTCCAAGAACATAAGGAACAGTCTTTCTGTCCTGTAACTCTTCTGTGGATGGAATGTTGACATCTGTGTGCAGAAAATCATGGTATCAGAGCGATCTGTAAGCTGCAGTCAGCTCTTGCTGGTTACAGAGCTGTTTGGAAAGTTCTCCTAAGGTTAAATGTGTTAACTTTGCATGAGGAAATCATGTGACAGAAATAGATACCTTAATTTTTTTTAATGGATATATTATTTTTTTTTTCTGTTTTCAAGCTGTGGATACCATGACTCCTTCTCACCTGGCTCTTAGATGTTGTCCCTCAGCTGTGAAGTTGCTCTCTGAAAACCACTTTGGCTATCTGTAGCACTTGATATGGCTGCTCCTGATTTTGTTTTTATCTATTTTATATCTATTTTATCTAAATTATCTGTGACAAGCTATCCAGTAAGTACTTACCATAATATGTGTTAAGTTTTCCATTGTTTTTATTGGATAATGTGGGCTCCTCCTTCAAATGCAGCTTCCAGCTTTTTGATTGACTCTCTGCTTTGCCAGGTCCCATGTGATTTCCCAGATGCAATTGTGCTATCAGCCACTGTTATCAGCTCCAGATTAGCAGGGAGATTGATTTGCATTCATCAGAAATATTCTTAGCATTTACCAACTTGTGTTTCAGAATGTGGATTATCAGTTATCCCTATGTCTTCCCTTGTGACTTGTTGCATACAAACTGTAAACTTCAATCCTAACAGCCTTTTGCAGGTGTGGCCTAACAATCACAGGTCCCTGCCTTGCATATTCGTTGTCACAGAGTTTCATACATGTTTACTTAATGACTGAGGGAGCTGGGGTTGTTTAGCCTGGAGAAGAGGAGACTCAGAGGTAACCTTATCACTCTCTACAACTCCCTGAAGGGTGGTTGTAGTCAGGTAGGATTGGTCTCTTTCTCCAGGCCGCAACTGACAGAACAAGAGGACACAGTCTTAAGCTGTGCCAAGGGAAATATAGGTTGGATATTAAGAAAAAGTTTTTCATGGAAAGAGGGATAAAGTACTGGAATGATCTGTCCGGGGAGGGGGTGGGGTCACCATCCCTGGATGTGTTTAAAAAAAGACTGGATGTGGCACTCGATACCATGATCTAGTTGAGGTGTTAGGGCATGGGTTGGACTCGATGATCTTGAAGATCTCTTCCAACCTAGAAATTCTGTGATCTGCACCTAGCATTTTATTCTCCCCATAGTCTACTGAAGTCCTCAGTTTATATTTTAACATGGAGAATACCTTCAGCTGGAGAAAAACAAACGTTTCTACTTTGGGTTTTATTAACAAGTCATGAGGAGTCTTGAAGAGGATTTAACACCACTGATACAAACAACAGGCTCTCTGAAACAAAACCAAAGTGCATTCCCTTTCGTATTGACCTCGAAAGCTAATATTTGATTGAAGAAATAGAAATAAACAAGAGATTGTTTACATAAATCATGTAAGCAAACCTATCTCTTTCAAACCAAATTTACTGCTTAAACAGGAATGAGTCTCTCTAGGTAATACTGCCTTCTTTAGACTTTTTAGCTGAGGGGGGGATCTCTTCAAAACTTAATTAATTTGCAAGCACACGAGTTGATCCAGTCATATATAAAGCTGCAAGATGTGCAGTCTCAGAGATCTGTACAGTCTGAAGAACAGCTCAAAAAGTTTCTTAAAGTACTGGAAGATCCTTAAGTGACTGATGCAATAGAAATATGGACTGTTCAGTGGCCAAACACGTTTTCCCAAGAAGAGAGTGTGGGATCAGACCCCTTCCCTCCTACACACAGTGCCAAAGCAGACAGATTTCACCTGGTTTGCAGAGTGGTTGGTTTGTGGAGAACAGCTTTGGTTTACTGTAGCTGCTCTCTGCTTAACACACACAGTGTAAGACTTGATCAGCGCCCACTCAGAAGCTGTTATTTTTCTCATGTTACACATGCTGTCCAAGAAAAAAAAGCTGTGTGTTACAGCTATACATGATCCCATCCTCTCATGATGACCTTTTCTTGAGTATTTTAAAGTAAGACCTCTGACTGAGGAAAAAAAACTAGATGCCACTTAGAGAGTGGAGAAAGAAACTGTAGCCAAGCATCTTTGAATTAGAAACTCAACTGGTTGGGCAGAGTCTCCAGCTGCCCAGCAAAGCCCTGGGCAAACTGGCAATCAGTAGGGTAACGTAAAGAAAATGACAAATTTCCAGTGCCAAAGAAAATGATTCATGCATTAGCAGAATGTGTCTTTTGTTACTATTATCAGCATGAGTCCCCTTTTCTTAGACAGTAAAGATGTGGATATGAGTTTTGGAAATAACACTGAATAAGGCAAGTCTTAAACAGATTGTATTAAGAGAAATCCAATGTTCCAAATAGATCTCACTTTAACATTAATCTTGCATTTTCTCATAATTTAATTCTGTTATTTCTAGTGATAGCTCTTCCCTAGAACCGGGATGTCTTTTCAACTGACTTGAGGCAGTGGAACCTCTGGTCTGTTGCTATAGTAGAATGTATTGTTTTTTTAGAATAGCTAGTGATCTGTTTGTAGCTTCCACAGCTTTTAATGAGACAGGAAAAATTACCCTTATGTGTAGTGATAAGGAAGGTCACAGCATTTGTGAAGTACTCCCACCATGGAGCATTGCTCAGTGACCACCTAGGCTGATTGACTCTGTGAAACAACCCCAATTTCTAGTTGCTTTCAAATATCATTACCTTTGCAGTAACTTTAGATAATCTCAAGGTTAGACAGTACGATTCCGTCTGTTAAATATTATAGCATTGCCTCTAAGAATTGGCATCCTGTCCTTCCCAAGACACACTTCTTCCAATTCTGAAGGGAAATGGTGATAATTAGCTGTATTATGAAGATATGACATCTTAATTTACTATAGTACCTTCCTTTTAGGAGAGCTAGCTAATTGCAGGACTAGAACTCTTAAAAATGAAGGCTGTGTTAGTTGCAGACAGTGAACAATCGTCCTGCTTAACAGCTTAACTCATGTGCCCTGCCAAGAAATCCCAGGCTAGACAATGAACTTATGTTTGTCAGTTTTCTTTCGATTTCACCAAATGACATCACAATGGTGTAATACAGCTAATGCAAGGTAAAATGCAACGTGGTATAGGGTCTGTCTGCACAATGTAGATATACCTGAAGCAGTTTTAAATAGCAATAGACTACTTGCAGAACCATGGACTTCAGCATGAATTGATTTAACCAGAATCTGCAAGTGGTTTTGTTTCTCAGCTCTCTGCTGCAGGTATCCTGATTTTCCGCTGGCACCCATGTTCACCTGGATATCAAAATCAAGGTTGGAACAAATTATCTTGGATCATCTAGTCCAACCAGCAAAGTAGCACCACCATAGTCACCCCTAAACAAAGTGGATGTGTGTCTATTGCCTCAGCAGAGATGGCAAAGCACATTTCAGATGAAGGATTTTTTGATGATTGTACTCAAAGGAGTCCTGCTTGAGGGAAGGCTTTTCTCTTTAACTTCACAGGGTGCTCACTCTTTATCAGCTTATGGCACATCCAGATAGAGGTGAGGGAGCCCCCAGCCCCAGTACAGTTAGCCCCCAGATCTGAAAACGCAGTAGCAAAGAGATAAAAACCTGTGTGTTTTCCCTTTTCTGTGTCTGCTGCCACAGAGAGCCTGTCTGAGGTCTAGGCAGGCCTGCATCAGCAGATCAATACTTCAAAGACTCTGGAAAGTAGAATCAGTCCCAGAGTTGTGTAGCCATCAAAATGAGTTGCAGCCTCTTTATAGCTTCTAAAACACTAGTTTTTCATCCCTGATCAGTTCCAAACTGTGATACATTAGGGAAAAAATATCTTCCCAGCTCCTCTAAAGACTCTCTGCTTTACTGTAATCTATATACCTGCCAATACCACCAACAAAATTAGTCATCTTTTTAATCTTTCTTGGATACTGGGGGTTGAAGGTTTGATTTAAGACCAGAAATAGAATTCCCTCTTCTCTTCCCATGGCTGTGTTTCTGAATGTTTATCCTTTATTATGCTTGTCTACGTCACCCATCTTGAGAAGAAACACAAGGTATCTATCTTTAATAACATGCACACACCCCAGGAGTAAGAAAAATAGTTGTGAATAGTTAATCTTTTTCAACAGAAGAGGTTTAACAAGGAGATGGGAACTTAATTTTTTCTTTCCTGTTACTTCTTACACATGGCTGTGATTACCAGCATAAGAATGCCATTTCAGCCAAACCTAGTCCATGAGCGCAACACAGAAATGAAAATGAGGTTTCTAACCTGGACTAACTGAACCAATAGCAAAATCCTGGCATACAGGCAAAATTTGCAGTTGAATTCCCCATCAGCTGGCAAGTGTGAATGTTCCATGGATGGAATATGTGGGACTATAAGAGGTGCAGTGGGAATGGGACAGGCAAGGATATATTATCAATATTGGCTGCTATATTCCCTTTCCAACCACAGAAACTGCTGAAATCTGAAGAGCTGCATCTCCATGCTTTTGCTCAGTGCTGTGTATACTTCAATCCCACTGTCACTGTGGTATTTGCTGCAATTTGGAGATGGGCAACTTGCTCAGAATGACAGGCTGAAAAGCCCATCTTGCCACAAGCTCTTCTTCCCCTTCAGTGCAGTAAGATGACTATTTAAGTACAAACAGGCTCAACCTTTTGGCACCTGTCAAGAACATTAAAAGTCACTTAATACAGCAATTTGCAATGCATTTGCTGCTGAGTTGGAAGTAGTTCCAGCACTGGGCATTGTAAGTCACCTTAGTACAGGTACTTTCTAGGCATATGTTTTGCTTCAGAGCATTGCACTGCTTCAGTGCATTCATTACTGAAGCACTGCACTCAGCAGTATTGAAAAGCAGGCCAGGGAGCTGCACCTAACAGCAGGCTCATAAGTCATACCCCTCCTTCACGGTAAGATCTTCCCCAGATCAGCCAACACATCTCACTCCAGGATCTTTCTGCCCTCTAACATTTCCTCTGTTCTTCATCAGACTTCTCTATCCTCATGTCTTGTAAAACCCCTTAATGTCCATTCCAGTTCCCTGGTTTTCACAATTGCACCCACAGGTAACTGGTGGATGATCTGTGTCCTGCAGACTTTGAAATCTCTCTCCTCCTGGTATCAATGCAACTCTACAGACATACACAGTTCCTAATCCCAGACTCCTGTGAGGCCCCCTTCATCTGACACCTGGGACATGCAATGTTGCATAAATTTATGCCAAAATTATAAGGTTCTTACTACCCTCCATTAAAGCTCATAACTAGAGGATGGACTATGAAAAAACTTGCATTAAAGGGCAGATAAATCAGAAAAATAGATGCTATAGAGGAATATTTCGAGGGGAGACATGTCTATATCTCTAGGCTGGTGGACACTCACTGACTGACCACACTCACATTCCCACTTTGGAAATCTCATGAGCAAAATAGACTGCAAGACCACACAAATAGTTTAACAAATGGAATGATTTTCAGTTCTGTATTTAAATGTCATCCTTTTTCCTAATGTAGCAACAAAGCTTCATATTTATAGATTGCAAGTGAGAAAGGCAGATGATGGTAGGTACCTCTGTCTGATGGTAAAATATGCGAGAGAACTGGAACATATTCCTGAACGATCAAGGCAGAGCGCGTCCTACAGCACCACCTAGCAGGCTAATTTAGAAGTGGTCCATATCCCTGGATCCCTGACTACAAGGATGGGAATGTGCATCGAAAACAGGGTGCACGTCGGTCTTGTTCCACCTTCCTTGGTGTAACAGCTGCTTCTTGAAAGCAGAACTGTGCCAACGTGGTGATTAGTAAATCTGGGGAGTCTGTTTTCCCCAATCGTATTTATTATAAATCTCTTAAGAGAAACCATAGTAAAAATGCAATGCCAGATTTTTGAGGTTTAGTGTAAGAAATCCTTGTTTTCTAGATCTCTCCAGCTGGTGCAGAAGCACCTCTCAACATGAGATTTCACAAACTCACCCAACCCTCCCTCCATATTCACCAGTAGGATAAATTGTGTTAGTGTGATGAGGCATTTTAAAAGCCTTAGAGTGAAACACACATCTCTGTGTGTTTCAGTTAGTGGGAGTCTGTTGTCTGTCATCACTTACATACACTTTTCTTTGTACATCTGCATGAAGTATGAATATCAATGTCAACTTACAAACTGTATGTTTTGGCAGATGATGAAGCTCCATGCTGAGGCTGCAGACCAAAGATATAAAGAGGGAGGTGCAGCTTTTTTTTTTTTTCTCCCCTGGATGCCTCATACTTTGTTAAAGCTTTGGCACTTCTCAAAGTTTTCAGTGCTCCCATTCTGCTTGATCACCTAGCAGAAAATTATGCCTTTTTTGCCTGTTATTATGTTTTCTGCTAATAGTGAGATAAACGTGGTGCATAAGAAGGTCTGATGGATGACAGAGCTGGCAAAAAGTGGCTCAGAGGGGGACAAGTGAAAAAGGTGGGCTCTTTCCTCTGACTTCTCCCTTTGGGTGGCAGCAAACTATTCATCTGCCTTGACATACTGCATAAAACCATAACCTAAGGGTAGAACTGTACTCTGTCATGAAGGAGCGTGTTTTCTTAGCAATTAGCAACCCGTTATTGGAAGTTAAAACTAAGGTTGTCATTACCAGCTTCTATGCCTAGGTTGGCCTGTTTAGCACTAGCATTTCTAAAAATTGGATCATCATCTAGTAGGAAAAACATAGGATAAATATATTCATTACAATACTTCCATGAAAGTTCTAAACCCCCCTGAATTAGTATGAGAACTCCTAAGTATTCAGTTTACGACCTTTATCCTTTCATGTGAAATCAAATGTCATGCTAAAATGTCTGGGAACTAAAACTTTACTGGTAAATGCTTCAATCAGGGGCTGCTCCAAAGAAAGCAAGATCTGTCAAAATTAATCATAAGTAGAAAGTAAGAACAGCTTGTTTTTATTTCTATTCTGTTGCCTTTCAACCCACTACCCAGTATAACTTCCATTTGGATAGTGAAAAATGACCCTATGTGCCTGATGTGAAGGGACACTTAACAATCATCCAATGAGACAAACCCAACCTTTTACTACCCCCCTACTCATATAATATCCTAACCTGGCCAAAAGCTAATCTGTACTCTTGTTTTGCAAGGACTTTACATCCCAAGGACAAGGCTGGACTTCCGAGAGCTCTGCCCTCGGATGCCAGTGCTTCCAAAGCCTCCCACCTCCTCTGCATTTCCCATCTTTCCAGCGCTCTCTCAGTGCCCAGGCTGTGGAACAAATCCACGCGGGCTTATTGAGAAACTCCACTGGCCATCTGCTTTGAGCAAAGAGTAACTGAAAAGCAAACAAAAAAATCCCTGCATGTGTTATTTTCCCATTAGTAATGACAGAGAAAACAAATCCTACACGACGGATGCCAGCTCTGCCACTTGCTGCCTTCCCGGCAAGCATTCCTGCCCTGCAGTGGAGAGGGCTGTATTAATAATACAGATCTAAAGTATTCCGCAGGAAAATCACTGGGAGTTACAGTTCAGAACACAAGCGCAGAGAATTAATTTATGACGCGGGCAGAGAGCGGCAGTCCCCGCCTCACGCTGCGGCTGCCCTTTGAGGGGCGGGGGTGCGTGTCTCTTGCTCTCGCCCTGCACGGGCAGCGGGTCGGATCTCTGAATGAAAGCCCCCTGACACCGCTCGCCCGAGGCCGGGCCGAGGCTGTGCCAGCGCCGCACCACCCGCGCCGCTGTGAGGGGAGCCACGCCCGCCCGCCATGGCGCCTCCGCCCGCCCCTTCCGCCCGCAGCCCCGCCTGGGCCCGGGAGCCGCGGTAGGTGCTGGGCGGCCGCGGGGCGGGGGGCCGGGTGCTTCCCGCAGCGGGGCTCCGGGGTTGTGGATTTCTGCCACCCTCCTGTTCTATATTTTTTAATTTTCGTGACAGCCCGAATCCTGGAGGCGGGTCCGGCCTGCGCCCCGTTTCTTGATTGATCGTGCTTTGAACTGGGCTTTCCCCTCGACTACGTGCGCTTTTAAAGCAAGAAATTCAGTAACGCGGGCGTTATGGCCAAACCTGCCTAGATAGCCCCTATCTGAAATTCAGCTGTTACCGTCCTCTGAGTTCAGTGAGAATTAAGTGCCTATCACACCACAGAGATAGAAGGTATTTCAGCGTTTGGGGGAGGCCGCCGTGTAAGCGTGGTTACTAATCGATTACATTTTCAGGATATGGGCCATATAAATATCCTTGCAGTTTCCGGTTGCTTTCCTCATACATAAATTGCACGAATTTCATAAATAAAAATAAAGATGCCATACACGGTTAGGGTTGCAGTGTGATATCTGCAGGAGCTGAGCATCTGCACTCACTCTTGGGGAAGGTTTGTTAAAGCATAAATGCTAAAATGTATTGTGAGCAGTTTTATTTTCGTATTTACTATTATGAGAAGACAAATACTCTTTGGCACTTCCTGCTTACTTTTGCATTTGATGTGCAAGATCACATTTGATCATGCAAGAAAGGAGTTTTCATTTGGTAATGCAGGAAAGGAGAGTTTTCAGTGTGGTCTGCCCTTTCCCACACGGGTGTGGATGTAAGCTGAAGAGGGACTTTTTTCCTTGCAGCATTTCTAATCTTAAAACGATGTTAACCAGCTCCAATGAGAGAGCATTCTCTGACAGGAGAAACCTGTGAAGTCCCTGCCTCTGTTTCATATGACAATCAAGTGACAGGCTCCCTATAATCATCCCCTTAGAAGAGCTTCCCCCTGCACTGTAAATGACGTGACCTTTTCAATCAGATTTAGACTACCAGATTTGCCGAGAAGTCATAAACTTCAAAATGGTCATTTGAGTTTAAGTATTACCATTTTCTTTTAGTCCTGTTATCAAGGAGATTTTCTCCTGAAATTTGTTTTCATCCAAGCTCTTGCCTCTTTAGCATGTTTTTCTTAAATAATATTGTCAGAAACCTCACCACCTCTGTCTTCAGCAGAATGTAAGAATACCACTAGTTATTACACTAAGAAATACATACTAAATTACTGTATGATTACATACATCATTGTTTTTATTAAGCACTCAGTGTGTGTTCAGTGCAGCATAAACATTAAACAAGATTATTCTTCCCCTGGTGAATTTACAGTCTGAAAGAGAGTAGTGATAACATATCATTAAAACACCACCTTTAAATTAATCTCTTTTTGTTTCCCTGTGGTTAACACTCACTTTCTATTGCTCGTGATTGGTGTATCCTTGCATGTCCTGTAGTGCTGTTTGATGATGTTACAGACCCCAGTTGTCCACTCTACCCCTCTGTGAGAAGTTCTTGTTCAGCACATGTGGAAGGAGAGCATATGTCCCTACTTCAGCTGCTGCCATACAATGCCCAGCAGTGTAGCTGAGACCCACCTTTGATGGTACTCCATGCTAAGACTTTGGTTGTTGTATCAAAGCACAATTTCCTTCTGCCACCTCAGCTTCCTGTGAGGACAGCTGGAAACACTCATGTCTTTAACAGCTGCAGCAAGATTCTATGAAGCTCGTGTGTTGAAGCTCTGAGAGAAGAGACTCTGCAAATGGAAAGAGTGGTGTCCAGTTTTCACTGATTCCTGTTGGATTTAGGTGCCTAATTCACTTTCATACATTCATAGTAGCATCATTCTAGGTGGGAATTCTGTAGCCAACAGAATATTTTTTTAAGAAGAGATTGGAGCTTTCCTGGGCAGAGCACATAATATGGCTTGGATCATAAAAAGAACTGATGCTTCCCAAGGGAAGCAGGACTCTTGAACTGAATGAGTTGGCAGGTTTGAAAGTTTTTAAGTTTATTTGCTTGTTTAAAGTGTCATAGCATAGTCATAGGCCCTGAAACAATTTATGTCCCAGTTTCTGCTCTAGATTGAACATAGTATTTGTCAGAGAAATTACTGCAGAGACAATTTTTTTAAAGTAGCCGCTGAAAGCATGCTGCTTTCTGAAAATAGCTTTTTGCTGAGTAAGCTAGAACCTCTGCCTGGAAGTTGAGATCTGAAAGAAAAGGAAAAAAGTGTAGAAAAAACCACATACTGGTTCTTTTTGGGTTTTGGTTGATTGGTTTTTTTGTTGTTTGGGGTTTTTTTTAATCCTGAGCTTGACTATCCATCAGAACAAACTCCTAAAGGAATATTCTGTCTCCTGAAATTTTTCAAATAAAAATTTTGATCCTGTTTTGAAAGTTGTAGTCAAACTCATCTATTGAATTTAGTATTCAGGTTACTGATTAAAATTTTTCAGCTGTACTGTAGAGGGGGTTGGCATGGACTGATCTAATTATTGGCTCTTTCTGACCTCAATCCCTATTGACTGAATAGTGGAAGGCAAGAGTGGCATTGTGCTAGCAAGGACTAGCCAAGTATGTTGGGTAAATACAGGGTGTGCATTGATTGCTGGGGGAGGAGGAAGTGTGGTGGCTTTAGTATCGTCTTTATTGTGGTTGATTGATTTACTGGAGGAAAGGGAGAAGTTAATTCTTCGTGTCAATCAACCTGTGTTGGCAAGGCCCAAAATTATTGCATATCTCTTCCTCTGTAAAGATGTTGTGTGTATTGTTAATGTAAAAAAAAAAAGTTTCTTTGGTTATTGTGCCCTGCTTCTTCTCATGTTTTTTTGCTTTAGTTGTTTGGGGTTTTTTTAGTGCTAGAGAGATGCCACACCTATCTATGCACACTTTAATTCCTGATTCTGTGTTACGAACAGGTTAGGATTTGACTATGGCAGTGCGGTTCCTGCGGAAGGCATCTGTGTGGTTAAAGAAGCACAAGATCACGGTGGTGGCTGTTTCTTGCATGGGACTGCTTGGCACTAACCTTTCCTATCATGTGTTTCCTGAGCAGACGTTCAAACTGTTGCACGAGTGCTGGTCAGAGGGGCAGCCAGCTGAGCTTTCAGAGAATCTCTGTGGTGTGTTTCAGGATGTCCTTCAGGATACTGGTGTGAAGTCCACTGACTCCTACAGAGCCTTTGCAGCTTCTGGCTTCCACCCTGTGAGCGCTGGAATTCCCTGGCTGCCTGCAGGCTCTTTGGTGGGCATCCCACCTAACTTTGCTAGCACAGCTCAGGATAATAAAGGAATAGTCAACCATGTTGTTGTAATAAATGGCAAGGAAGTAGACTGGGAGAGCAGTGAGGGCATGGCTTTGAGGGAAGCTCTCACATTTTCCCTTAAGGCTCAGAAGTTTGCCCTTGCCAGAGAAGTTGTGTACTTGCAGAGTGGCAGCCCTTTAGCAAGCGCAGTCGTGGCTCCGACTTGCTTGGCTGGGACGTTTGTCTGTGGGAGAGTTTTAAAGCTGCTGCTGGGGTTATCCATGGGCCCCGTGATCCTGCGCAGCCTCTGTAACCTCGTCACTGCCATGGGAGGGCTGCTCTGCTACAGCGTCTCCTCTGAAGCTGTCACCTACCACCTGGACTGCAGCGCCGACAGGAAGGCAGCCAGGCTTTCTCAGGACTACGCCAGAGGCGGCCTTGAATTTTATGATAAAATCTTGTCCCGCAACAGGATTTTTCGTGGTCTGATGGGCAAACAAGGGATAAAAATGTATGCCCCGAGTGGTAACCTTTTCCCAAGGCACTGGTTCAGAATAAAGTATACCCCATACACTTACCGGAGAACTTTGATTGTTAATATTTTAAGAGAGCTCCAGTCATCAGATGGGAGTGCTTGAATTTTAAACTTGTGAATTATGTATTTTGGAACACTGCTGTGCTTTTTTTTTTTTTTCTTCTGCATCTTCATTAGAATTTTGGGGTTTATTTTTGCATATAGTTCAGGAAGAGTTATTGCACGTTTCTTGAATAAAGAATTCTCTCTTAAAATATTAAAGACTTGCTTCCAAAGTGCTCAGTTCTGTGTGCATCTCAAATCACAAGACTGCTGAGAAGGGAAACTTTTCAGACACTGGTCTGGAAGTTCTTATATGCTGCTTTGCCTTCCTGCCATTTCAGTCTGGCAAATTGGGAAGGGCAAGTCCAGTGGAGAGTTTTGGCATCATCATTTAAACTGGGGTGTTTGCTGTTTATCCTGTGGAACAACACAAAGATTTAAAAAATGGGCAGTCTGTATTGTGTGGTGACATAAATATCAAGACACAGTGTGTTTCTGTTCTGTGTAAGTTCTCGTGCTGTGTATATTCTTACGCTGCAATCATCATTTTTCAGTAGGAGGCATTAGTTATGCTGCAATTCCTGCCAGTACAGACAGATTATTACCAGCACATGCATCATTTGCTTAAATCTAGTTCTGCTCTCTCCAGTACATGGTGACTGCAGCATCACCGTGAATGTTTCCCAGGAGTGGTGGTATGTAACAGGACTGTCCTGGGTTGGTTGTTTTCACACAAGTGGGATAAGCCTGTTGAGAAAAGGTTTTCCTGCTTGCTTTGCTATTGTTTTTGTTTCACTTAAAAATACGTGTAGATGGATGTCACCTCTTATGGCAGGGAAGGCAAGATACGAGACATAAGTCTGGCATTTGGTGCAGAAACTGGTGAGGTCTTTGATGAAGAGATGCCAAAGGAAATTATTCTTCTGTATCCAACTGGCTTAAGAAGATTTTCTCTGGCAGGCCAAGCTTTGCCTGAGATTACTAATTCTCTGGAGAAATCTTTAGTGCATGGGCAGTAAACTTCCTACTACACCTTGATTTTCAAACTTTGTGGTTCCCTCTTTTCTGTTTCTATTGCTGTTCCAGTAGCTCTCCCTGGTGACATCAGAGTAGTTCTCATCCCTGTTGTCATTCTTACCAGCAACTTCTATTATTTTGTCTTCTCAGTCAGAGGTCTACTGAGTATCCTCTCTGCCTTGGCTTTGTCCTTTTTTTCATCTGCTACAATAAGAACTGTCACATCTGTGTTTGCTTAAAGCATTACTGAGTTCTGTTTTCCTTTTGAATCACACGGGAACATAAAATTGATATTATGACTGCTGAAGCACTGCTGTTGCTTTCCATTGCTGAACACGTGTGTGAGATGTTTGAGTTTCTGCTGAAGTAATCTGTGTGTGCCATGTGCTTCTGAAACATCACCTATTGCTTGCACTTGTCCACATCTCATTCAGTCATGAGATGCCTCTCTGGTGCTTTTCTGACTGTAAGGCGTAAAGATTTTTTTTTTTGTGTGTGTCCTCTGTGAAAGAGTTTGATAAATTTTCCTGGTCTGTGGAATAAAAAGAGACTTCACCTTTATGCAGGAGTCTTTAAAAGCTTTGGGCTATTTTTTTTTAACTGATCTCTCATGTAAATCCAATATAAGATGGCACAGAAGTTTATTGGTAGAGTGACACAGTGACTTAAGACTGGAATATAATTCCTGGTTTATATACCCTGTGAGTTCAGTTCATTCTCCTGTTACTCCTTCAGACAAGCCTAAACCCCATGAAATATTTTCAGAGAGAACTTGGCCCACTTGGTTTATGTGGTTGAAGGAGCTGCTACTACATAAAGAGTGCAGAGAGGAAATCAAGGCCTTCTTGGAGATTACCAAGAAGTAGCAGTTTAAACAAAATGAAATTAATCTACTTGTCTTTTACCACTCCTTACTGTTGCTTTTCATCATGCTTTTCATGCCTGCAGCTAGTGTAGTTATTTGACATTCTCAGGGTGTAAAGCCCCAGTGATGCTAATGGGTTTTGCAGTTGTGCACTTCACTTGACTTTTACTGCAGGATTCTCCAAGAAGCTCCACGTATCTATAAATGCTGTGTCCCATTTACCTTTCTTTGAACTTGCTGTGGCACATTGGTGTGGATAAGGAAGGGCTGGCTAGCATCAAGAGGCATGCCCCATCTTTCCAAAGACAAGACTCTTGCCAAGGGCTTACACCTCCATCTCTATATAGCTGAGCACAGTGTCATACCGTCCGTATAGGGAAAACAGGAATTGCAATCACAACTGCTAAGTAAGATTTCCCTGAACTTTAGGAATGTGCAGGTTATCCTGGAAAAGATTTGTGTGTATGTGTGTTGCCAGGTAATTTTGTTTGTAAGATCACCCATGCTATTTGGCAAGTAAAAATAGCACAACTCAAATACATGGCTATGACAGTACTCATGAAGAGTCTTGTATTATACTGCAGATGTCTTTCTGTAGGTAGAACTAGCACTAAAATCAAACATGAATTCCACATACTGGTGATAAAAATGGTTTGATTTTGAGAGCTCACTAGAAGTAAGCACCCCAGAATTAAAGGTGGAAATGTTCCATACTAAGAATGGTCTGAAGTGGAAAAGCAAGTTAATTCGCTGGTCCAGAAAAGACCAAACAAATTGGTTTGTAAATCGTGCCAGTGAACAGCCTCCCCCAGCTCTGAAGCTGAAAACCTGAGGAATTTGAAGAACTTGTTCTAGTATTAACTGGCTTGTCTTTTAGTGCTCAGACAAGGCAGACTTTGTAGAAATTTTTGTGTAGAAAAGCAACAAAAAATGTTAAGCTAAAAGGAATTGCTAGGAGATGTGGATAAAAGAAGTCTAAGTCTAGAAACTAAAAGCAGAGGTGTCAATGGAATAATGAGCTCTCATAAAAAGGGATACTAGCTACAGCTATGAAGCTTTCTGTCTGGTAAAGTGATTAAAGGATAAAGAAGTATAAGTAGCAAATTACCAAAATGAGTTGCTATTTTAAATTTAGATAAAATGTAGTTTAAAGAGGGATTTGCTTAACTGGTTTATTTGTGTTATTATCCTGAATGTCCTAGGTAACTGAAAAGAAAATGATCCTTGTAACTTCCTTTTTATATAAATGTAATTCTTGCTGCTACATAAAGCTTTAGTGGGTGATGCTGCAAGAGATGAGGGTCGCCAAGGTGCTCTGCTCAGAATTCCCACTGAAGTGTCAGAAATGTACTCCAGGGCCTGACTCACATATTTCTTTATCCTAAAAATTGCAGTTTCTCGTTGTGGAGATACCTTCAGCTTGTTTAATTGTCAAAGTTGTCAGAAAAGAGCAAGATTGAGAGCTAGACAGTTTTCTTGAAGACATACAATCTGTGGAAGTCATCTGATTACAGCAATTCCTGAATCAGCTGCTATGGGTATCTGGCTTCTCTAGCAGTTTACAGGAAGCAGGAGCTTCAGAGAGAGGGAAATCTCCACGCAGTTGCCAGGTGAATACAGTAGGTGGACTTGCCAGAGGGGTTCAGCTGCAGTGTAGTGGTCCTTTAGAAAACAGCCTTCTTTCTTACAGTAGAGCCACCCCTGTTCACATTACAGTGGTGTCCCAGAATTTGGCAGCTAAGATGGTGAGAGCTGACTGCAGAGCTGTGGAGCTGCTTGCCCACAAGAGGTGGTGTTAGGAGAGGTGATGCTGGGAAGAGACCACTGCTGTCACTTTGCCCTTGGCTGTAGCAGTTGTGAAACAACCACATCAAGGAGTGAGTACGTCTCAAACCAGTCCAAACCGTTCCAAACCACAACCAACAACCAACCAACCACAAACACAACACAAACAACCACAGTGCCAAAGTGTGCCTTGCCTGGGTGGGGTGTGAATTGGAATGTATTAATCAAATCACTGACTGAAACACAGGTGGCTTTCACCAGAGGAACAAATGCACAGGATCCATCAAGGAGTTTGGACTGGTTTGGAATGGTTTAGACTGGTTTGTACTGCTTTAGACCAGTTTTCGCCAGTTTGGATTGGTTTAGACTGGTTTGGACCAATTTGAGCCAATTTGAACCAGTTTAGACCGGTTTTCGCTGGTTTGGACCAGTTCGAGCTGGTTTATACCAGTTTGGCCCCTGTGTTTTATATGGGCTGTATCCTACAGCTGTTCTCTGCTCCTGTTCATGAACAGCTCCGTGTAGCAGGTGTGATTACATTAATATAACAATAAGTCAGTTGCAGACAAGCTGCTCTCCATGCATCCAGTCCCTCCTTGATTTCACTCATCTCAGCTGCAAGTTTGCATTATTGAAAGGCAGAATGCCTTTCAAGCAGAAGAATGCTAATGTAGGAAAACATTCTTAGACCTTAAGATCTTAAAATAAGGAGGACTCCTTCAGGAGGAGAGAAATTTGGTTGTTGTCAAAACCAGACTTAAGAACAGAAAAACAATGTAATTATTCTCCAGGAATTGGTATGTAAGACAAATTAAACTGAAGGCAGTGAAAAATGGCTTGTGGATGTTTTGCTGGGCATCTTTTTCACTGAGAATATATTGGTTTGTTAAGCTGAAGTGAGTATATTCAGGCTGCTCAAACTGCCAAATCCATAAAGTGGAGAAAATTACTGAAATTTGGCCAGAATTGAGTCTGGTTTCCCAACTGAAAAAGCACAAGCCAAAACTCTTAAGCTTCATAGCCAGAAATGAACACTGAAATATCTCTGCAGTTGGAAGTTTTTACTCTCCTCAGTAAGCCCAAGTTTGCTGAAATCTATCCAGGTCTCCAATTTTGAGAGAAATAATACTCTTAAAAGCTCAGTTTTGTGTCCAAAAATGCACTTTGATAAACACAGCCAACCCTGGTGTATGTTTTTTTTGACTCCTACCTTAGTTTTTCCTTAGAAAAAACATACTGCCAGAAGAATTTGTGGTGCTCTCTGCTTGTTTTGAAAATATAATTGTCCCCCAAATCATGCTTACAGGAGAACTTTGTCCTGTTTAGGTTTTTATTGTTGTTGTGTTTGTTGTTTTTCTTTTCCTCCCATGGTTGAACTTCCATCATCTGAAAAGTTGGTCCCTTTTCCAGTGCTGACCTGGATTCTCAGAATCACTTTCTACTTCAATCTGCAGGAGCATTACCTTGTGAATGTGGTCAAGGTGTTAACAGCTTCTTTCAATATCAATGAGTAACAGGTGAAGCTGAAGCTGTGTCCTCCTTTGCCTATGGTAAAACTACTTCTGCAGAAATCTTGCAAAACAGCAGATCTCATTAGTTAGGGTGACTAAGAGTATTTAGAAAACATAAGACATTGTGAGCCTGATCTCAGGTTCACAGTTCCAGCAGTTCTTGTGGAGTGAACATGAAGAAAGGAAATGCAGTATCCAAACAACTTTTATCCAGTAACTGTTTAGTGGTCTAGTGCAAACCTGCTGACCTCTGGAAGCTTTGTTTCTGTCATATGCTGGAAATTTTCCAGTGGGAATGTTGTTGTTTCTCCATTCTCTGTTTCATTTCCCCTTGCTCTGTTACTCCAATTGCCTCTTCTGCCTGCTGACTCATTTGTGAACTTTTAAGTGCTCACTTGCTGCTTGGACTTGCACTTTCATTTGCATCTCCTACTTTTTCCTACAGTACTTACCTGCCAAAGACCACAGCAGCTTCAATTCCCCTGTGTTTTACTACATTTAGTCTACATGTTTTTTCAGGGAAAAATGCTTTTGACTACATGAAAAATAGACATTGTGGTTAAAACCTTTCCTATTTTGCCACAAGAAGAGCATTTGATGTTACTTTTGAAATTTCCATTTAGCATTACTTTTTAAAAGATGTATTTCTTATTCACTCTCTATGGCACCCAGCTCACTTTTGATCTTAATTTGCCTCTGACACTTTTAAGATGCTGCTATTCCCTTTAAGCCCTTAGAATCTTTGCTTCCTGTTCCTGAAAATTGCAGAGTATTTCATATACTTCTGGTTAGGTGAGGTATTGTGAGTTGAGAAATTGTAACTAATGTAGTGTTATTAGCTGCTTGTACTATGTTGACTTAGCTCAGGCACATCCATGTGCTGGCCTTGAGAATTGTGGGTTCTTACTTGCTTTTATTGCCACTTACACTGAGCACTTTATAGAGGGGTTTTAATCACCTGCCACTAAGCAGCAGCAGAGGGGTCTGTTGGGTTTTGTCTGCTGAAAAGAACACTGACTTTAGACAAAATATTTGGAATGAGTCTTGCAAGGATGAGGGCTTTGGAATGAGGAAGAAAAGTGTCAGCAATACCAAGGAAAATAATCCCACATTTCTTACATACTCTAAGTCTTGATGTTGCTGCAGAGAATGTGTACTGCACAAGAATTGCAATACACTTCTGTAACCAATTGCATCTGATTTCTGGGTTATCTGCTCAGTGCATCCTCAAGTAGCAACTTTTCCATCCCTTCCCAGCTCCTTGTATGCAGGCCTGTTCCAGGTACTCCAGGTAATACCAAGCTTCTGCTTCAGCCCCCAAACCAATTCCTCTTGAGCACTCCTTTGCCCTGGAAGCAGTTGCTGCTCTGCCACTGCAGATTTCACTGGAGCAGCCTTGATTTAAATGGGTTTGTGATGGTTCCCTCTCCAACCTGCACTAAGCAGCATGTGGCTGTTCAATTCCACGCTGGCTCTACCAGGTATGCTGATCTAAAAGGTCCAAGCTACTGCTTATTTCCAGTCAGAGAAAATGGAATTTTGCAGAGTTCTCTTACCACAAATATAATTGTCAATAACAATGTGAATTGGCTAAGACCGAAGCCATAATTTGTGACATAAAAATCGGAAGTGAAATTTTAGAAGTGAAAACCAGTAAATTACACCACTGTAGCTATTAAGAGATTTAACTTATGTGAAAATAAAGATAAAACTATAATTTGCATTACTATTTTAAAGCTACATTGATTCTTAAATTAGTTACTATACAATGAAATACTGGATCAATTTCTCAGGGAAGATTGAAAATTAAGATCAAGCCATGTTGTAAATAACAAGTCTGGTATTGAAAAAAAAAAAAACATTTCCCCATTTTTTAATTCTTTATTTTCTGACTAGACTGGAGGCATCTATATAAATATTTCAGACAACGGAGCAAGGTAAGAATTACTCTGTAGAAAGTTTTCCTTGTAATATCTTTTCTCATTTGGGATGAGTTTCACTGCCTCAGTGACTGTGTTTCAAAAGCGTGTTATATAATTCTTTGTAGATACCCATAGACAGATGTATTTATGGTTTTTGGAAACTTCATGTAATTTAGGCATGAAACTTGAAGTGTGTTTTATAGTTCCTCATTAATAATAGTTGAGAATTATGCTCATCTGAGGCAGCACACATAAATTCTTAATGTTCAGACATTCATTATATGCCTGTGATGGTTAGAAGTTGCCATAGGAAAATAAAAGGCAGTGATCCCAAAGATTATTATTTATATATATTCTTTTAAGCAATTTGGAAAATTGTGTTCATCCCCTAACAGTTATTTCCCTTTGATTTCCTCATTCTTCATCTTAACCTAAAGATATTGTACTGAATATTGAAAAAATCAAATCAGGAACCAGACAAACTTTTTATTGTAGTTTTCATTAAGCATGGCAGTACCTTATAAAAGGAAATGCTGAATCCATCATTTTATGGAAGTTATAAATTCAGGTAGTTTTTTTTGCAATCACAATTTAGAGATCCTAATAGTATTTGCTTGTATCATATTTGAAGACAGCTGTGGCACTGTTGCAGATGGCTGGATGAAATTGCAAATGGCTGGATGAAAACTTGGCTTGTGTATGATGGCTTTACATTTGTTAAGCAGGTGAAAAGGCAAAGGTTTTTTTCTTGCTTTTCTGGCCATAGTTTATGTGCTGCAAATTGAAGTAATGCTTTAGCAATTGCAAATTGAACTGTAAAAACATTTCTTTCATTTTTTTTTCTTACTTTCCAGCAGCAGAACTGGGTATTTAGAGTCATAGAAAGGACCTGAGAGCTAAATGAGAAGAGTAATTGGGATTTTCTACATATTAGGGATTTCTCTCAGTTAGTATTAAAGAAAAAATCTTTGCTGAAACCTCACAATAGATGAATCAAAAAAGGTACATTTTCTTCTAGAGTCACGTGGTGACCAGATCTTTTTTTCTGCTTATGCAGTGAGCCAAAAGAAAAAGTAACCGAACATGGTGCCATGTTCTGAACAAGCCATTCAGCTGGCACACACATTCATTTCCTTCGTCCAGATAACAAATTTGCTTGCATTGGAGAAGTGTTATTTGGGAATACCAAAGGAATGTTTACCTGTAGCACAGATTTCCCAAATTTTACCATGGTTGTCTTTGAAGTTTCTTTTATTCTGAGGCTGGAAGAAGATTTGATGCAGCTTTGAACTCTGCAAAAATGTGTGTGTCCATGTTCCAGGATCAGATATGTCCAAATTTTTTGTCTTTTTACTGAACATCATCATCTTGAACTTTCCAATCTGATGTCTGGTGTGAAATAATTGTTCCTTAGCTGTTTTTTATGTGTGTTGGATGCATGTTGGCTTCAGCTGAAACTGTGAAAGCTTCTGGAAAAGAACAGACCTATTATGCACTAGTTTTCTTTCATGGTGTTGCTCTGGTGTATTATCTTAAAGATTTTCTACTGAATTTTGCTTTGAATGGTATAGAGAGCCGATATCGACGGCCAAATCAAACAGAGATGCTTGCCTAAAACCAGCAGGAGGCGTGGCTGATGTTGTGACACAAACTGGAAGTTAGGAAAGGTGCATCACCCCAGCACAGGCACCTCTGCTGACTTGGCAGGCAGAACGCAGTGAGGGTCTGGGAGCAGTGAAGATTCCTGCTCGGCCACTTGGTCACTGCTGCTGCATCTGGGGAGGGGATCAGACTCTTCTGTGCTCTGAGCCACCCGAGGCTTCACTGCTAGGATCAAACCCATTACCGCTGGGATCTGGGATGTCCTTTTAACACATGGCTGGAGGAGGTGACATTGTGCCCACCGTGTTGTGTAACATGCTAGCGTGCATGTTGAGGATATAGATCTGTGCTAAATCGTCTCTTCAGGCTTATGATTTGTAGATTTAAACCATAATCTCCTGGAGATTATATGAAAGAGGGGGTTACGGGCACGAATGGATGAAGGGGATCCTTTGTCATGGTGCAGGAGGAAGTTTAGGAATTGTGGCTCTGGAAGAGGAAGAGACAGAGGAAATATCATAATAGGTTACATAGAATGGGAACTGGGATACTTGTATCATGCAATCCAGGGAACATTTGCATCACATTCATTATAGCTAATGTGGAAAGTGTTTAACTCCTTGGGAAATAAGGGACTAAAACCAAGTAATCCCACAAGGTGGATGACCTAACCACAAAACACTAATCGGGTTTTCCTTGGACAGATTATTTTCAGCAGTGTGGAACAGTGTCCCCTCTGCCTCCTTCTCAAGTCTTATTTTGCCTTAGGTTTTCTTTTTATGTTGGCTTCCTAGAAAAGAAAAAAAAAAAATCAAACCAACATTTTCATTGCTACTAAATAGGTTATGGAGAGCAAAAAGACTGCTAAATTTTTTCATTATGATCAAAGAAAACCCTTTCTATAGACTTTGGCACAGAAATATTATCACCTCATTGTCTTTTACAATTTTCCATCTTTACAGTACTTTTTAGTACTTTGTAATTTCCTTTAGGTTAGTTTCTATCCAGGCTTTCAAAGAGCATGCAATATAAATTTCTTATTGCATGAACAGGTTCCATGAAAAGCTATATGTAAAACACAGATCGTGTTGTAGCTGTTTTATTTTCTTGGTGCTTAATGTGTGCATCCATCATGCCATCATAAACTCATCACATGTTTTGTAGCTCAGCTATTAAAAGTTTTCCACCCTGCAGTTGGTGGATGGGTTCACAGGCTGTCAGCTATGAAACAGTGATTCCCTAGCTTAAAAATTACTCTGTTCTGCTCAATGTCCCCATAAATAATTGAAGGAAAATCACAAATTCAGAAGTTTCCTCCTGCCCTGTTTCTGATGATAATAAATAACATTGTGGACCAAAAAGCAGTGGGTTGCCAGGCAGAGAACATCCAGGGTGAGCCTCTGTGTGTCAGATGTGAACTTCGTGTCCCTCTTGGTAGGCAGGCAGTCACACGAGCACTGGCAACAAATCAGTGATGAGCATGTGTGCTTGAGTAACTCCTGCCCAGTGGGGATAACACTTGACATTCTCTCTGAAAGAGAACTTTTTTTAGGAATTCAGCAAAGCACAAAGACTTTGAGGACATGACTGCTTTTCCTGGAATTAACAGGCTGAATTGAACTGCAGGCTGAGATTCTTTGGTTCACCTAATGTTACATCTGCCATGTATAATCCTGGGTTTTTAAGTGCCAAGGCCATGCTGGTAGGAAAACTAGCATCTAGCTCGAGGGCTTGATTAATGAGAGTCAAAGCAAGGGAAAGAGAGACTGGCCCAAGGTTGTTGTCATCTATTAATAAGACCAAAATGAAGTCTCCACACTGCAGCAACTCTGAATTATTTAGTTAGCACAGATGGACAGGATGCCATTTGAGTCAAGAGGGTTTGGCTAGAAACTGCTGTCAGAGATCTGGCTTTGCTTAAAGCCTGGTGTAAGGCACATGCAGCAGGTGTCTTGTCTTGCCAGCTGAGCCATTTTCTTTTTCTCAGGGAGCTTTGGCCCTTTAGCAGCATGTTGGTCCCTCAGAAAGAACTGAGTGACCCTCTTCTAAGAGGCAAGACTTTTATTTGTGCCAAGTTTGCCACTCAAAAAAATAGAGTGGTTCCAAGGTGCCTACCATGTTCTGTCCCTAAAAATTTCTATTTGGTCAATAATGGAAAAAAATGGTCAGCACAGCATTGCTATTACTCTGTGGTATCTGTTGGCCAAGCAAATGGTACCAGAGGCTTGATGTGTATATAATTTCCAGGCAGCTCTCAGTTCATGCTTACTCTGCATAATTTTGAAAAAATAGGGGTTTTAACCAACTGCTACAGAAATTGCCTATAACAGAGAAGATCTCAGTGGTTTATGTTTTTGGTGAGAAGTACATAAGAGATGAAAATATTTGAGCAACCTAATGCCTTGATCAATATGGTAATGTTTAGGTTGACCCAATGCCTTCATCCAGACCATGGTGGGTTTATCTGCAGCCTCTGGAGAGCAGAGCCTGCTGGCTTCCCTGATCAGATCCAAATGCAGTCCTGCAGGATTTTTAAACCTGTATTGCTTTTTCCTGCCTACGAAATTATTATTTTCTCTACTCTCTCATTATTCATTCATTAATAAATTTAGCAAAACAGATTGATTTTCTTATGGTACATAGGAGTATTTTGCAATCAAGCTTATGCGACACAGAAAAATTACCAAATATTTATATTTTTTGTTTTCTGTCTCTGAGCCAGCTTCTCATGGATTTGCATCCCTTGATCACTTACTCTTCAAAAACAGCTTTTTGCTAGGAGAATATAAATTTCCAATAAAATTATTATATTCATTTTCTGATCGTTTTGTTTACTAATTCAAGAAATCACAGGAAAGCATCACTTTTTGTAGAAGAGCATTATTGTATAACCCCAGCAGCAAGAACTGTGTTTTTGAAATTTTTAGGTGATTAAAATCAGCATGATTGTACTACTTGTGGTGGAATAATACTGATGTGTTAGAATCTCTATTGGCAGTCACCATAAATGGGTAGGAGTTAGCTAAGAACTGAGACAGGGGCATCAGAAGGAACAGGTGGTTCTGGTGCATGGTAAAATTGAATATATGCTTTTTTCAGATAGTTTTCTTCTATGAACACAGATTTAATATTTTCTGTTTCATATTGATTCTCTGAGAACAGCAGCTTCGTATTGGGAAAATAATTCTTTTTGTTCAGATTTCCCATAATCAATTAATTGTTTGGTATTTGAGAACTCTGATATTTCATAAACAAAAGCCAAACCAAAGGGGTAGGAGTGAAAAGAAGTCTGAATATGTGGTACCACAGCTCATGTAAACTTAGGTATTATAAAAAGGAAGATTTAGTTGAAAATAATGCAATATCAATTCATTTGTTTTGCACAGTTATTGTGTGTCTGTAGGACATAAATCACTTGTAACATTTATTTTCCAGTAAAATACTGAAATGACAACATTTCCATGTGTGTGTATGTTAGAAGCAAGTCACAATTTTTAATTATGAACTAGAAATTCAGTTCATCTAAACTGCAACAGCTCCTCTGAAATCAGCAGTTACATGAATTTATCCTGGTCACCATAAGTTCTGGACAGTCTGTTTTAAATAGAGCCCCAAGTAGTCAGTCTGGCTGTCCTGAAAGCTACTCTTATCTAGACAGAAAGATCCACTGGTTGGCAAGGATCAAATAATGCATATTTTATACATCTCCTCCTATTCCTTGGATTTGGTCATAAGATGCCTGTCAGGTTTACATTCAGTTCAGGAGCCCTTCCAGGGATGCTCTTTTGCCTTCTGAAAGCAGCACAGCACTGGCTGTCTCAGCAAGATAGCGGGGGAGCAGTTGCCACATCCTGGGCATTCAGAGTGCTACCTGGATCCTACCTGGATATCCTACCTGGATATCCTACCTACCTGAATAGCCTACCTGGATATTCAGAGTGCTCTGTGTGTCAGCCCAGCATGGGCTGGAGAGAGTGGCAGTCACCATTCCAGTCCCCCTGACCTCAGAGCAGAATTTGGTCTGGTTTGTTTGATGACTGGCATTAACAAAAATTAATATTATAGGGAAAAGCATTTTATCCAGTTAAGTATTCATCACCAAACTGGTTGCTGCCATCTAAATTTCCAAGTATCTCATGTAACTTCACTCCTATGTGAGGATGAGGATATCTCCTATCTGGAGATGTTTGTCTGATGTCTGTCCAGCTTATTTAATCTTTCTTGTATAACAAAGGACCACTAACATGATATAGTTTTCTAGACAGACAGAATCCACTTTCCTTCTGCAAGTATGTTATTCAGAGTCAACAAGAAGTAGAATGGTTGCACTGGAAAAGGGTTGCTAGCTTGAGAGCTCAGAGACAAAGGGGTTTTGCAGAACAGTAAGAGAGCTGGAGACTGTCTAAAACTATAATCTTTTAATGTGCTAAATCTCAGTTCCCTAAACTCATGGTCTTTTTATATTATGGTAAGCTTGTCATAACTTGCAGATGTAGGCTGGTAAATAGTGTATCTTATATTTAGCAAATAGGAAGAGAAAATTAAACCTTCCCTGTAGAATTTTTTCTACTTAAACTTACTGGAAAAATGCAGGATGGCATGAACTGTGAAGTACCAAGACAGCAAATTTAGTTCAGCTTTTTCCTGGGGATAAATATTCAAGGACACTGAAGACTTTCTGCTTTAATCCTGAAAAAGATGCAGACAAAGTAAATAATAGGTTTGCACTCATTGCTTTTCTTTAAACATCAGGTATCAAGGCTCTTGCCAGTTTTTATTTTGGCAAGCCCAATTACCAGGTTTGCTTGCCAAGGCTGTAGAGAAACATCGTTTCTTGGCAAGATGGACTAGATGACATAATGTTCATGGTTTTTCCTTGCTGCAGCTTTTTTACTTCTGCTGAATTTTGCAGCAGAAGTATTTGTTTGGAGATTTTGTTATTGCTATTGTTTCTTGACCACTGAAGTTAAAGCTACTTGCTTATAACAAAATTAAGTATATTTTATTTGAAAAATTTGAGCATTTATCAAAGCTCTATTCATAGGGTTTGGGTGTTTGTGGGCCCATTTTCAAAAACATAATAAACATGTAGAGAAACATGAAGTGACTGAGAGGCTAAGGGATTGTTTGCTCTTTGAACCCAATCTCCTGGTAATATGTTTCTCTATTGAGCAAAAAGATTTGGAGGAACAGATTTCCACCTATTTTACCACATGAGAAAAATCTATTAATCTCTCTCCCCTCTACAGGAGTGCTATAAATGCACCAAACCATGAAGCTAAGTGTTTTTATACCTTGTAATGATAAATTGCCCATGTTACTGTTCTTCTTTTAAAAGCAGGAACTATATAAGGCACTTTAGGAAATTGTCTCTCTCCTCATTAAGCTTATCTTTTGCCTCAGAACATGGAGTATTCCACATGTTCCCAATCACTAAAACATGCTCTCACCATTAAGTTCTTAATGAAGGTACCTAAGTAGGAGATGCCATTACAGTCATTACCTAGTGACAAGATATAAAATTATTCTGACACCTCATCTCTTAGGCTGAATTCCGTTCTCATTTGGTGTTTTAGTATCAAGATAGGAATTAATAAAGTCAGGGTTTGGCAAATTTGTTTCTGATCTTGAAGCCATATGATCCTTTTTCATGATGGTAGCTGCTGTAGCCTTCATCTGTAAGCAGAAGAGTGGCAGTAAATAAAAATGTTAAATAATTCCTATGGTTACTGCTTTAAAAGACATGATATAGATGAATGGAAAATAGCCTAAACTAGAATGGGATGATCACCATTTACTTTGGTTGTCACTGGACCACAAAATCCTATCCTAACCTCCTCTCTCTCTACATCACCTGGGATTCAGATCTGCCCAGAACCTGTGCCATTATTATGTTTTCTCTCTCGACACACCAGTGTTTTCTTTCAAAAGTAGCTACAAATTATGTTTTCCTATGTTCAAAAATTACAAAACCTTAAATATCTGACTCTTATCTGGCTGATCAGAGATGACAACAGACTTTTAAGTAGATGGCAGAGTAGACAGAGACCCTGTTCTGTGAATTTGCTTTCTGTTTTTCTTATTTATTTTGAGGACAACGTAGTAATGTGCATTATATTTAAGTAATGTGTGCATGTGTTCAATGTGTTTACTTTCTTTTGCTTCAGCTGCAGGGATCAGCAAATGCAAGTGCAAAGCTGACTACAGGTAAATTGTAATGCTAGTAAAGGGTTTGCCAAAGCCTCATTACTGGGAGGAAGCAGTAATGTCAATTAGCACTTAGAAGCATTTTTTAAGTAGCATTTGGTTCTAGCAGAAGGGAGCTTGATCTGCTGCAGGAGAGTAACATCTGTGCAGACACTGTAGGGTGCACCTGCACCAGCATTTCAGTTTGGCTCGGGAGCATGATTTGGAAATCTCTGTCTCTCTAGACTATTTTGAATAATCTCTCCTAACTCTGCTGGGTCTGACTCCCCATCACCTTGGCTGGTTATCCAATGTCACCCCAGAGCCCCCCTGTTGCTGCATACCCCAGGCCAACAGCATGGCCTGTGAAAGCCTTGCTCCAGAGGGCTGCAGCACAGCCACCACGTTACTGCACACAGTGCTTTTGAAAAAAGCCAGCTCCTTGTTGTTGGCATTACCTTAGTAGCAGTAATAACAGCAATAAGGATAGTAATGATGATGTCTCACAAAAGAAGAGCCATCCTGTAATGTGTCTTTCTAAGAGGGAGGGAGCCCTGATCATTATGGACACAAGCCAGCCTGTACCTCCAGGAGCTGGGAATCACTGGCCACATTTAACCTCACGGTATGCACATCTTGTCTATAATTTATAAGAAGAAATACTTTCCCTGAAACTTAGGAAGTACAGGCTGTCCACAAGGTTTTGCACCACAAAATGCCAGAGCTGTCCTGTTTTGGCTACTGATGACAAAGGTGAAATTTATCCATGGTGATGGTGTGTTTATATTTGAAATTTTAAGGAAAGGAGACAAAAATAGCACCTGCAGACCTTGGGGTTAAGTCTTGAGCAGTATTTGCATGGTTGGAGAATTATTTTGGAGTTTCTGTATTTACAGTCTTGCAAGAGCAGCATTTGAGCAGAAATTGGGGACTAATTGCAAGTAAATATAAATTGGTCAATCTCAAAAAATAAACAAGAAAATACAATATTGAGTGTATTCAGGCATTAAAGGAAGAAAAGGGCAGAAAGATCAAAACCAACACAAAGAATGACAGTCAATGGAATAAGGACATATCAACTGACATATATATGCAATGACTTCCTGTTTTGAACTTTTGAGTCACTTTTCCTTGGTTTCCTGTGTTTCTTTTATCTCCATGTTGATGCCAGAAATGTTGTGATAGCATAGAGATCCACTTGTGTGCAAGAGCTTGCAAGTTTGAAGCTGAAATTACAAGTACTTGGGGGCTAACACCAAGTCTGTTTATTAGCCTAGAGAGAAACAAGCTCCATGAATACCATTTATTCATTTGTAATGAATAAATAACACAAAGGAAATTGATTTGGAAATAACTATTCAAAGGAAGAAAGTGCTAATATTTCAGTGCAACACTTGCATGAAGAATTATTTGCAAAGTGTTATTCAAACATGTATCAAGGTACTGAATAAGGAAAATATTTATCCATAATAAGAATGTAATAAAAATATTTCCCAGCTTTGCAATGAATAATTCAGTCTGCATTAGTAAGACGTGCATGACTCTGCACATTATTCATATCTTTATAAATGCTGTGGTAAATTGCTATAGGTTAATAGGTACTTATATCTTTTTCTGTGTAGAATGCTATTATGTCCAATTTCTCAAAGGAGTTGAGCCACCCAGAAGTTAAAATATGATAATGAGTTGCAGATACTAAATCTGTGTGTAAATCAGGCCATGGCAATGTTAGTCACAGGGAGGCTGTTTGAGACTGGCATGGAGGGATAATGCAGCAGCCCAAAATAGGGACATGTTCCATTGGACTCTGCGTGTATTCATTTCACTCTAAACATCCTTTTCTTATCAATACAAGAAGCATGTTTAAAATGGATACAGTTTAGTGTTTTTAAGCTGATTAGAATCTGAACAGATTGCTGATGGGAAATACCAAAAGATGGATAAGACTGATTACTGGACACTGTGATGAAAGATGACAAACCCTTGTGAAAAACAAGACACAATAAAAGAAAGCTCACTCAAAAAGATCTCCCCACCATGTTTCTACTTCTGTTTCATTCTAATTGACATTTAGGCAGGCAGTGGGAGTCAAGCAATGTAAATAGCTGTGAATCTGGC
The DNA here is from genome assembly GCA_013401135.1 of Cettia cetti. NCBI lineage: Eukaryota > Metazoa > Chordata > Aves > Passeriformes > Sylviidae > Cettia > Cettia cetti. The sequence goes on from VZUI01090193.1 coordinate 79,530, forward strand.
ATCCTGTTGTTAAGCCCTGGACAGGCAGTGAACAAACGCATGTTCCAAGCCACAGAGATGTATATGAGGTATGTGTAAGAGAAAAAATAAAAATAGATTTTGAAACAGTAATAACATTTCCTTTCGATTTAGTTTTTTTAAAAGCTCGTCATTCTAAAGTGAACTGCAGTTGCTTGATTCCAAAAACTCTGTGCTTTCTGAGAGGATTTAAAGTTATGCTGGTTCAATTATTAACCCTCTGACATCAAAGAGGTCTCTAGACTGTATTAAACCAATATTAAACCTGGTTAAAAGTTGCATCTGTTGTAAACTAGTTTTGATAACCCAGCAGTCATATTGCCATAACTAAGATATATTAATAATAGAACATAAAGGGTTGTATTGTTTACATGTCTCTACTTATTTTATGCATGTCCTTACAGACCGTATTTCTGTACATTAACTATCCAGTGACCTTAGAGTGGGGATGCACACATTGTGCTAGTCAAACATGAGTTATTTTATCAGGAAGCCAGGCCTTGAAGTTCACTGAAGAAAAGCAGGGCAATACAGTGCAGGCCACCAAGAGCACAGGAAAACGATGTCAGCAGGACCTTGAAGGCACAGGACATTACCAGAAGCCTTAAATACACATCACAAGTAGTAAATTACTTTTCTCAAGAGAAATGAAATCTTGAGAGCAGGGTGAAACCAGTTTTAGGGACTAACTGGTACTGAGTTGTGTAACAGCTTATTGCAGCTGGCTGGCAGCACAGGTGGAGGCTCCTGCAGATGGAACAAAAGATTGCAACAAAACCAACTAGTCACACAGGAATCTTATTTCAGAATTGGGTATGCAAATTGATCACCCTGATATCCTCTACGGATGCGTATGTAAAATTATTTCATCATTATATTTGCTCTAGCAACGTATTGCTTTTGTTTGGTTTGAGGCTTTGGTTTAATTTGGGTGCAGAAAGCCATGCATTTTGGGTTTTCTTGGGAAAAAAAACCATCTAACTGCTGTGTTGCTTAAAGCACCTTTGCTTTACACAAAGCTTGCAGACCTTCATCATCCCTGATGATGCCATTCCATATGTCCAATTCTAGCAAAATTGGCATTGTAAATCACTGGAAAAGACTGCAAGAAGCAGATATGTTTAGATGTAAAATATGGGTTTACAGTCTATATGGTCCTTGTAGGAACAAGATGGTTGTGACTGATTTTTAAGGTAAAGAAAATTCATGTTCCTGCTTTTATTTTGTGCTGACATAGGCTGATATAAAAAATAAATAAAAAATGTTTACACAAAGCTGTACTAGAATCATGTACGTTTTATAGCATGGTCACACCTGAACAGCTTGATGATGTTGAGTATGTAAATTAAAGATGTTCTTGCTGCAAAAAAAGATGCTGCATGTTGTAAGTGACAAAGCTGAAACACTGACTTACAAATTAGCCATGCCATCCAGTGAGCTTGTTAAGCAGCATCCCCTCAGGAGACAGCAGTAAATGTGAATGATCAGCCATGAATCCACTTAGTGCATATCCTGTAAGGATTCATTTTAAGCCCGCATTTTTTATCTGTAGACAGTTCTGAAAAACAGAATCTGTGAAATGATTCTTTAGTGCAGACATTTGGTACAGGGCTGGTGTTACAACTCCAGAACTGCCTTTTTCTGAAAGTAATAATAAAGGATTTGACTAGGAAGTAACATCAGCAGGATTCTGATGCACAAGAAGTTGACAGTGCATGTCAGATGTGGGTAACAGGCAGCCAGCCTCCCTTGGGATCACACAGGACTCTGCATTAAGGCAAATCTGCTTTACCCCTCCCTTGAGACAGAAGTTTCAACTGCAGAAACAGCCCAACTTCATACTTCAGCTCTTATTGACACCTCATTGCTAGAGGCATTACTCTTTCATTTTGAGACCCTCTTACCGCTTTTCCAGATTTGACCTGCTTTTTCTTTCCCTTTTCTTTTTGAGAACTAGTGTTACATGCTATTCTAAATGAGAGAGTTACCCTTAAACACTCTCTGAGAGATGCCATCTCAGGTGTTTGGGGTTTTTTTCCCTGTCTTGTACCTCATGTTATCTACACAAGTGGCCTGTGGTTTTAGGAAGTCATTGATCTCTGCTGTATCAAATCTTAGCATGTTTATCAAGGACCTGTTTCAAGCAGGCAAAATTCCCTCCACTTTTCTATTTGCCTTTGTATCCTTGGTATCTGGCCTCTGGCTCATGTATTCTGGCTCCTCACACTGCCTCCCTTCCCTCAGCACCCTTCATTCTGGAAAGCTTTGCTTAGTAAGAACCTGGCTTCCTCTGAAGACCCCTCTAGGAGAAAAGGAGGTGCTATTGGCAACCTCAGGAATAAACAGCTGCAGCCTCCATGCTGAGACAGGACAGAGTGCCTTCAGACCAAGCTCCAGGATAGCTCACACTGCAGATCTGAGCAGGCTCTGACACGAGGTTATGTAGGCCAAGTCACGGTTCTGGGGGGTTTAGTCACCTCAGCTCTAACAGGCTGTGTGATGTAAAAGCAAGAATGCATCTATTTTGCTGAATGTCTGAGCAGTTGTATCTTAAATATATATTTTCCATTTATGTTTTCTCTTGAAAGGCTATTCATGCAATAATAACTTGAATTAGCTTGTACTGAAAACACCTAACAACACCATTTTTCAGCTTCAGAAACTATATTCAAATTTTATTCTAGCAGGATCTCATTCTTTATTTCACTCAAGCAAACCCAAGATGTTCATGCTGCTAAAAACAAACAACAACAACAACAAAACCCCCAGCCTGGCAGTTTCAGCAAAATTTAAACAGCATTAAATGATGCATTAGCCAAGACTTCATTACTCTCACCAGACACAGCATGGTGTGTTATAAATATTAGCAAAACTGACCTTTAGTTTTAAGGTCAGCTTTAAGTTAACAGATTTGAGGCACATTTGGCCAGACTTCTACTCTTAGTTGGGCAGGGCAGCCGCCCAGGCTACTCTGAGATATGCAGCCCCTTGGCAGTACTGCTGGCATGTCAAAGCTGAGAGCATAGAGCTGTATTCTCCTCCTAAGATGGAGTGTGAAGGTAGAAATCACAGGTGATGAGCCTTGAGGTGGGCTCAGAGCATCTCCCTATGTGGACCTTTAAGGGTAAGTTCCAGCATTTGAGGCCAAATGAGGCTACAGGGACCAGTCAATCTGACCATCCATCAGAGAACTACACCCACTGCAGTTGGTAAATTTGCCTCATACAAATTATATTACTGCACCTGGGCTGCTTTTAATTGAGCACTATATTTCCCTCTTTATTTGTGGCTCAGCTTTGGCAAAATCACTAATATACAGTGATAAAAACCTCCACAAAAAATACTGTGAGCCTTGGGTGAAATGCCAAGAAGTGTAATTACTGATGTGCACAACGAGCCTTTTCACTTGTGGTGGAAGTGTGATCCTAGCATTGATTTTTTCCATTACAGCATCAAACTCCATGTATGATGCATTAACACTGCTTCAGTGGGTGGATATAAAAATCTGTCACTTGTTACAGCTGCCTCAATGCCTGCTCTCTAACAGCCTCAAAACCTGTGCTGTGCCCTGCCACGGGGTGTTTCAGTGGTGTGAGAATCACTTTGACACATAAGGAACCAGGTAGTGAGAGGGGACATGGCAGCAATCTGCATCCTATCTGCAAGACTGCACGTGTCACAGCACCCTGAATGGTGCAGGCAAGGGAGTCAGGGGGTTGCAAAGTGGGCAGGAATGAAATGAGTAATTTATCCCCTGAGGTGGGGAGCTGCCAGTGCAGGTGCCAGTGTACCCTGGCCCTGCACGTGGGGCACGACCTGCTGTGCTTGGCGTTGGGTGACACCCTTTGTCTCGTCCTCATAGGAAAGCACTGATCCAAGGCATGCATGAAAAAGAGCATTCCCACAGTCCCTATTTCTATGTAAGGACATTTTCCAAATCCCTAAATATAACTTCTGTGTTATCCACTTGGTCCACTTGCCAGCAAATTTGCTTTTGAAACACACTTGGTAAATGGTTGCTCCATGTGGCTTAGCCATCCTGCACAAAGTTTTAATTTCCTCTCTGCCCCACCTTCAGAGGTTCTTTACTTCCCTTAAAATATGTGTGAGGTATCCCACTAGGATCCTCAGATCCACAAAAAGGACAGCAAAAGGAGTCAGAAATGGCACGTTGTACCCTCCACCTACCAAAGGTGGAAGTTTTTGGAAGGAACAAAGCGTAACAGGACTCAGGGCTGTGCTGTCAGATGCTGTGGTTAGAGGGCTGCTAAGAAGGGGTGGGGGAGTGTATCAGGATCTATGCAGTATGTGGATGAATCCAGAAATAATTGTCTTATACCAGACCAACATATGATCAGTCTGGAAAAACTTGCTCAAGTTCAAGAGGTTACAGGCAAAAATATAGTTAGCAAAAGATAAAGTGGAATTGGGAGAGAAGCAGGGAGGATTGGGATAGTGAGAGGGGATAAGTTGTTGTACATTGTATTTTAACCCCAGCTACCAAATCAGCCCCACACAGTTGCTCACTCACTGCCACTGGTGGAATGGGGAAGAGAATTGGAAGGGTGAGAAAACTCTTGGGTTGAGATAAGTACAGTTTAATAACCAAAATAAAATAATATGGCTAAGAATTTGTAATGAAAAGAAAATTATGAAAGAGAGAGAAACAAAACCTTAGAAACACAGGTGATGCAAAAAAACCCCAGCTGCTCACCACCAACAGACCAATGCTCAGCCTCTTCCTGAGCAGCAGCCCCTCACCAACTTTCCCCCAGCTCTGTGTGCTGAGCATGATGCCACTGGGATGGGATGGGATGGGATGGGATGGGATGGGATGGGATGGGATGGGATGGGATGGGATGGGATGGGATGGGA
>VZUI01090199.1:0-67602 GCA_013401135.1 Cettia cetti
TGAAGGCCCTTTAGGAGCCTCCCAGCAGAGAGACTGAGCACCCAAAGTGACAGCTCTGCACTCTCTGTAAATGTTGAGACTTTACTTTGATCCGTTTCTCCCTTTCAACTCAGAATATTCTTTGATTCTTGTCGCCTTGTTTTCCAGCCTTCAGCCTTGGAGTCAGAAATTTCATGTAAACAAAGTAATGTTTACAGAACTGTTATCATGTTTTCGGATTCCTTTCTGTGAAGGGAATCTTGATGGACACTTTCTAAGACCAGTGAAGTTAAAGAGGTTGAACCTCAGTCTTCCAATCTGGTCTTCCTTTTAGAAATCTATATAAGTTGTAGAAAAAATTAAACTTCCTCTTTTCCCGCTTCGACTCCGTGGTTATCACTGCGTCTCCCTCGGGACAGCATTGCGCAACAACTCTCTGGTGTTTTCCCTTTCCCTTTTATCCAGGTAGGAAGTCCAGGCTCCCCCCCAACACTGAGTGGAGCATCTCACAACGGGATGATGTAATGTGTCATGTCATTGGTGAGCCTTAATGGGCCATTATCAACAGATCTCCCCTGGAGGGAGGATAGTGGTAAAAAAGATAAGAAACACTGCCCCACCCGGCTTTAAGGGCTGGGCCATTATCAGAAAGCATCTTCCCCCCTCCCCTGCAGTTACAAGAGATAAAGAAAAAAAACAACATTTCCCCAACTGCTTTCAGCGGATGAAATAGAATACACATTTTTTTTTTTTTGGTTCCATAACCCAAGACATTTCCAAATACCATTGATTTCACAAAAAAACCCAAACCAAACCAAAACAAAACAAAAAACAAACAAACAAAAAAACCCCCCAAAAACATAACAAAAAAAAAACCAAAAAACCCAGCAAAATTGTAAACAACTAAGGATTTTTATTCTTTACTCTCAATCTAATTTTTGATGTTACAGAACTAATGTACCAGTGTTACCAGTAAAGCTTTCTCAACTCTATTAAAAATACTCCTTAAAACTGTGAGAGGGAGAATTACAGTGTAAATTTGACATGCTAATCTACAATTTATCTCATTTGTAGAGCTGATTAATTTAGGGACTCATGACTTTTTAAAACAGCACTGTTGACTACAACAGTAGTCAACCATAACTGTAGACTTCATACTTAAATCCTCTTGTAAATATAACATAAGAAAGCAGAAATACACAGACTCATTTCAGTTGAGATTATACAATTTTACTAATGTCTCAGCATATTCCCAGTATCTTTTTTGAAAAAGTTGCTAAAGAAAGAGAAGGCAGAGGAAGTGAGAGACTTTAAATGGAATAAACTACTGAGAAAAAAAGGAGAGAAACACAAGTATAACCAAAAGTTTCAGCTTATATATACATACAGATTATTATAATAGGAGTTAATAACTCAATTTTCTTAGTATAAACTATATGTAGAGTGAAGAAAATATGTTATATTGAAGCCTTGTTTGATTTTGCTTGAAGCAAGGCAGATACTCCAGAAATCGCATCAACGCTGTAGTCCTGTCTGTGTAGTATGTCTTTTAGTAAATATTTGATTCATTGATAAAGAATAAATTTTTTCAGGATTTCCAGATGCTATCCCCAGATAGCAAACTTATTACAGCAGAATGTTGGACTGGGCATTCAGGGTGCTGATATAAAAATAAGAAGTCTGGACATCTGTAAACATCCTTGCTCCTGACTCAATCTTTTTTTTTCCTCATAATTTTCCTTATAGACTTCTGTTTAGATTTGACCAATACATTAATTCAGATAATATCTGATAACAAGTAAATGTTAATTGCAAAAGTGCTTCAATTGTTACGAATGCGTCTGATGAAAATAGATTTTTTTCCCTGAATAAAAACACATCTTTCTAAACTTGTTGAGAAAAAATTAAAAATCAGATGTTTCTCCTCATTTTTCTTGTTCATCTTCATTTTGCATGGGAAAAAAGAGGAAAAACTTGAAAACCTTCAGTTTGTTACTATCTATCCAACAAAAATAGAAAATTAACCTGAAAATAGGAGGTATTTTTCTGTCACTTGACACTGGCAACTTTTTTTCTCCTTATACATTAATGTAGAACTCTATATCACATGATTGAGCATGTCAGATATAGACCAGAGGATAGATTTCTGCGTATTCCCTACCATTTCACACTGTGTTAACAGCCTGCTTGTATAACATATATTTCTTTGACGCTGTTTAGCTCTTCTAACACACCAATCTGTCACTCTTTAAAGAAGTTTTGCAAAGATCTCTGTAAGATATATGATCTTTCAGTGAGTTAGCACCACAACGAACACTTCATAAGCTCTGTCAAACAGTGATTTGTGCAGTACTGCAGCAGGCTTTTCCTAGAACATTTTTCTTTTTCTCAATAAAAGCAGAGAGTATTGAAAGTATTTAAAAGTAGAAGCTGACAGGGCATTGTTCAAGCCATTTTTCAATACAGAAATACCAGTAAGTTCAGAGACATGACTGTCACAGCTGTTTCAGTATTAACCTGTCATGTAGAGATAGCCAGAGAAATGGTGGCCTACACAGATGTTTAATGTGAAGTTAATGCAAAACCTTGAGTTATTTTAATGATAATCCTTTCTCTCCTCTCAAATTATGACCACTCCTACTCAACCCAGTTACAAATTAGTCAAGAGAGGAATGACCCACAGAAGGTAATATGAAGGGATAGGAATAAAAGCAGTTCTTATTCTGGCTGCCAATATGAAGGCTGTCTATGTTAATTCTAGCTTATATTAGTTACAAAAGGAAGCTTTGAAGAAAGAAAGCTTGTATGTTACATCACATGAATTACTCGGCAGTTGCTCTCCATCATTACATCTATAAAATAAGATTAAATGCCTTTTACTGCTTATGTCTCAAACCAGTTATTTTAAAGCAGGAAAAGCAAAGCAAGTTCTTTGATCTCTGATCCTACAAGACTCAGACTAGAAACTGCAAATAGCTCTTTTTGATATTTAAATGTCTGGGGAAAAAAAATGATGCCCATAATAGTTCATAGCCCAGAATCAATAGTGTGCTGAATAATTCACATAGATATGGTATTTACGTTTTCACTATTAAAAAGAGAAAAAAGTGTTGATTAGCCACTTTTCCTTGAGATCCAGAAAGGACAGCTTGTATAAATCAGTGCCCACTATGCCAAGTGATACTTTCTTATGGAAGAATGTTGATACATCAATCAGCTTGAGAGTTCTTTCTTTCTTCAGACATTTGAAAATATCTCTGCATAACAAAATCATGTTTCATCAAACAATACTCTACTTTCACTCTCCCATGCTTCAGAATGCTGAAAATGTTTTTCCAAATGTGCCAGGGAACTTGGGAACTTGCCTCCAGCATAAGGCAAAGCACACAAATTTTGAGACTCGAGAGATGTTCTCTAAGAACTGCACAAGCCCATGCAATGAAGGTGATAATCGAATGCTGAACACCAACATGAGGAAGAAATTCTTAACTGTGAGGGTGGTGAGACACCGGAACAGGTTACGCAGAGAAGTTATGGTTGACCCAGTCTTGGCAGAGCTCAGGGCTGGGTTGGATGGGGTTTTGAGCAACCTGGTCTACTGGAAGGTGTCTGTCTCCATGTTAGGGGTGTCCAGCCAATCCAGTCTCTGATTTTGTGATTCTAATGTTAATTCTTGCAAGAGGAAAATTATAGCATAATGCTGAAATGAAGTAACAATTAAAGTTGATTGCTTCTCAAGTGAAGGACATCTGGATATTCTTACTAAAAGTAAAAAGGAAATGTGGAATAGATAGGAAAAGAAGATTTAATTTTTTTGTGTTTGCAGTATAAAGTACCTTTTCTTCCATGGGGAAAGATGACTTTTGGAAGGTAGAACATTACGGGTGCCCATCTCAGCACTGATTCATAAAACAAAATTTTTATGAAATATAAGTTATTCAAAGGTTTCATGCTTGGTCTTGATGAGTGGCCTGCAGCAGATGTTTATTCACATTGCTATCCATTAATTTGATCACACCGTCTTTTTTGGTTAATGAATCACCATGTAAGTAATTTGGACAAGATCAGTAATGTTCTATTATTTCATGTCATGAAATGGAGTCAATAAGCCATAATGCATTTTAGTCCTGTGAAATTATCAGGGTAAGTACCATTAAAATCAGAATAATGCAAATATCCTTGATCTAGTATTTTTAAATGTTCTCTCATCTGGACATTTTTAATGAAAAATTCATATTATAAATGAGAAGAGCATTAACCAGAGAGACCTTTTCTAGTAAATAGGACTTCATTAGGTAGACTTCATCTGCTTCAGACCTTGAATGTATGACTGTATTTAGAAAAATAACTGAGAGAATAGCATTTTATTATGCAAGGTTTTGGATGTATTTCGAAGTTGTATCATAAACACTTTAAAAAATGATCAAAATAAAGGAGTTGTACATTTTACCCATAAATTTTCTCTTGCCTAATGTATCAACACTGTTTTCAGCTATATTCTGAATGCATGATCTTTCATACAATCTGATGTAAGCAAAAGAGATTACACTTCCATCCTACCCTGGAGTGGAGATTTTATTTCAGTATTTTGATAAAAGTATTTTGACAAACAGTAAGACATGTATTTTAGAATGAAAAATTTTTAGCTCCCAATTTTTCACTCAATTTTTCTACATTGCCACAAATTTGCATTCTTCAGAGTATGAAAAAATGATAGATATGCAATGTAATAAAACATGTCTAACTGAATAAACTGTATGAGAGCCATATATAGCCTGAAAGATATACTGGTGCACCATAAAGCATTCATAAAAAAACATTAAATAGAAGCTTGGAGTACGGGTTTTAAATTTTAGTTGATGTTCTGAGACCTTGACACATAAAAGGATAAAGAGTTTGTGTCTTCTAAAAAGACAATTTGTTGTAAAAATAAGAGCATTCAGAAAATTTATCTAGTATTGGCACTGCCCAACCACCATGTATCCTACCTACTGAGCAATATTCCCAACCCACCAGCTGAGATGCACTATGAAATGTAAAAAAGACCTCTGAAGAGTTGGGTAATGTCCTCATGACATCCCAGAAAGCTGATTATGACCCTTTGCCATGACCCTTTTGCCTCTAAGGGCATTAATTCTATCAAGAATTAGTGTGCTGCAAAAACAACTCTGATACAGAGTTTGGAGAGAACAATATGATTTAATCTTCTAAAGGAAAATTCTCAACCATAAGACTTTCTAAATGAAAACTAAATTACTGAACTAAGGCCATCTTTCTTTTTTCAATTTTTTTTTCTTTTCTTCTAAACCAGAAGCATTTAGAACATAAGCACAGGCATATAGGTCTAAATTTGTTAACATGTCTCCTGTAACCAATACTGTTACATGTTTTTCATACCAACAGTAATGCTGGAAACCAGACTGAAATTTCACTGTAAGAGACAACATGGTCTTCAAGTAAAAGAAGCAGGTAGTCAGTGAAGTGATCCAATTACCCCAAACATTTGGACTTCTAATGGGGCACTACAGTGTCTCCTAATAGTAATTCTACACGTAAGCATATATACAACAATATATATATACAAAGCATATGGAATAGATATGAAAAATTGAAATATTCTTACTGCTGAGATATATACAGAAGGAAATGTTTGTTGCTCTGCCAGGTCATACAGTGGCTCTGAACGTTTCAGGTGCCACCTAGTGACCAGTTCTCATGTGTCAAAGTTCCCTTCAGGAGAAAACTGGTTTTCTGTGCCCTTTTATGCCACTGTCCAACAACATGTCTATGATGTGCCATATCCACATCTTACGCTTTAAATTCCACTTTTAAGCTCTGAGTGATTAACAGTAGTAGAAATAACTTTTTTTTTCTTTCTTTTTTTTTTTTTAAACAAGCTGAAAAGTTCAACATACCCTGAGTTCTGCCTTTGTGTTGGGACAAAATTTGTGAAGGTCTATAGCAGGGAAATCTTGGCTAATAAGTCAAATATGAAGCATGATTAATTAGCCATGTGGTTGTATCCTCAGACTACACACTCATCAGTTCAGATGACTTTGGCTAACAGGAAGGTCAAATATTCTTTTTAAGGCTAACCAGTCTCTGATTTATAATAATTCAAAACAAAAATTTCAGATTAGCCTTTGTAACAGCTGAAAAGTCAATGCATTAAATAGCAATTCCTATCAGTGCTCACAGAAACTTTTACATCTTATTTTTTCCTTTGGAAGTCCCAGTACTTTTACATTAAAAGAACTATTTTATTCTGTTCTCTAATTTCAGAAATTCTATCATGTTGAATATAAAAACTATGCATTTTCCTAGTATTTTTATTACACCTTGGAACAAAAAATGGAACCCTAACATCTCATGAAATGAGATTTGCTGGTAAATCAAATATATAAAATTCATTACATTTATTTGACATATGTATCTATTATTTTTTTGTAAAATTTGTGTGGAGATGCTGCCTATATGATACCACACAACTTTTTTGTGCTATGACATCCTCCTTCAGTGACTAAACTGATTTTTTCTAAATTTGTTAGCTTTTTACATATTTTGTTACTGTAAACTGTCCAGGTGAGAACAGCCAGTGAGTAACAATAAAACATTTCTGTTACCTAGCATAAAGAAAAATGAAATGAGGCATTGTGGCTAAGGTAGAATGAAAAGAGGTAATACAATGAGACAGTTGTTGCCATAATATTTCAGAAATTGAAAATTAAATTATTTTGTATAACTCTAAAAGACCTAGTAAGAAATATATATTGTAAAAGGATTATCAGTAAAGTATAAATTTTAAGATTTTTTTTTTACTATAGATTGTCCTGGGGTCTGAAATAATCTTATCTTGGTAATTTCAACAGCCTCTTCCCAGCTGCCTCCAGAATACAGCCATATATAAAAAAAAGTACTCAGAAAACACTGCAGTCTAACTAGAACAATCGCCCTTTGTCGCATACATAGGCATATCTACACAACCTGCACCACAGGTGCATCTGTCTGGACTTCCTCCACCTGAGAAGCTGAACAACCATCATGTGTGGCAGATGCAGTATCTCAGGCTTCAAATTGTACTGATCTGGCTGAATAGTTTCATAAACAGTATGGATACAGCAATCTGAGATACTAGTAACTCTACATCCAGGTCAAAACTTCAGGTTGCTTCCTGTCATCCTGTTCTTTTACAATTCTTCTCAGCCTTCTGAAATGTTTACATACTTGGAGTCAGATTCTCAGAGTTCTCATGCATTTTCATGTAAGCAAAAGAATGTTTATCTAATGTTCTCTTGTTGTTGACATTCCTCTCTTGGGGAGGAGAAACTTGATGGACTTCTAGTTTGACCAGACTGTTTGGAGAGGTGGCAACCTCATCCTCCAATCCATGGCCATTGTCCAAAATCTACATAAACTGAAGTAACAAATAAACTTCTTCCTTTCCTGACGTGGCAGTGTGCATGTGTTCATTGCGTGTCCTATAGTGACAGTTTCCAATGGTCTTCCTCAACCCATGCACTACATGCATCTACCTTCCAGGCATAGTCAGGGTTTAATTGGTGCCCTCAGCATCTGTGCAGGAATTTACTGCAGCTAAAGCTCTATTCAAGTGGAATTTGGTAAAGGCAAGTGAGCGTGGCTGGTGATGTTAGCTGTATAGCTTTGCTATCTGGTATTTGCCTGCTTGTCATTCCCTTCAGGTTGCAATTCAGAAGTATGCCTGATAGGGAAATATCAGATTTAACCATAACTACTGAAGCATGTAGTCATCTTCCTGTAGGTTTCACTTGGTTCAAGGTTATGCTACGCTGTGGTTAAATTACCGACTGCCATTATTTTTTGCATGGTCCTTCAGCTCTAGTGCCTCTAGTGCAGTTCTGCATCTGCAGCTGATCTAAAGAGATATCCTGAACATTGCCTGTGAAGGGAATACATTGCAAACCCTGGACATTCTTCATGATCACTGTATTAATGTGACTACAGTATTGTAATTATCCCTCGTTTCCCTCACATATCCTGGAGCTTTTTTTCTGTACTTCTTGCTGTTCCTTGCTTGTAGAAGAATTATGTTAATGCAGTTCTAGCTCAATGCTGAAACAAGTTTGTGCCTATTAAAATAGTATATGACTTTATGCTATAAATAGAAACATTCTTGTCTTACTGGAAAGAAAGACAATTCCAGTGATAGTTTCAATGTACTTAGAAACAAAATCAAAATCAGTATAAAATATCTACATTGAAAATTCCCTCAAGACGGGGTCTTCTGTAATTTTTGGCATGAAAATAATCTCAAAAAGAAGAAAAAAACCAAAATTATGTAATTAATTAGAAAATAGGAAACTGCAATGTAATTAGCTGTATGATCTTTAGTGAAGAGTACAGACCCTCAGTGAGGTTACTATTGCAGATAGAAAGATCAAGAAAGAGCAATTAAAACAGGAAAAGAAAATACATTATTTTCCTTTGGGGAAAAAAACCCCAAACTTCTCACACTTTCTTTTTCTTGAATATTTATAGTTAGACACCAGAATATGACAGTCTCTTTTGACTGATCCACAAATGCAGAAATTAAAAGAAAAACTTCAGAGAATTTTAGATAACTAGACAAACAGTTTCTGTAATTGTTGTAAACAAAAGTGAATTTCAGAATAGTGACTCTTTGTTCTGCACTTGCATCTTAAGGTGACAGATTTGTTGGAATCAAGGGATAACCATTTTTGTTGTTGAACTTCTAGAAAGGAAAGAGCTGGATTTTGGGGGAGGGAATTTTTGAAATTCAATAACTGTATTAATACATCTGTGCTGTTTATGATAGATTTTTCAAGGCATTTATTTATAATATGTCTTCATTCTCTGAATCGTACACTTTTATGAAGTTACATTTGACATTTCGGTATTAAGTTTTTATTTTTTTTTTCCTTCACTGCACTTATATTACCTACTCCAAATTTTTCTTGTGGTTTCCTTCACTTTGTAATATCAAGTGAAACATGCATGTATATGTATATTTCAATAAGTGGGTAGAAAGAGAACAGAATTCCTATCAGTTAATTCTTCTAGTCCCTGTTAGATTTGAATCTAGACCATGCTTATTTATTCAGAACAATGTGAATGAGGACAGAATAGAAAGTAAGCAAAATCTAAATTTTGAGAAAAAAGGCAAAATATTATGAGTTAGAAGCTCATAGTTATGAACTAGAATAATTATGAGCTGAGTTACTTTTTTTAGTTTATAAAATCTTTTGAAACCAATGGACAACTAAAATAAACTATTATAAGGTCCAATATAGATGAATTTTGGATGAGGGAATTTCAGGCTACTTCTTATTTTTACAAAGACATCACTTGTCCTAGTATTTGGGACCTTAAGAATGTATAGCTCTCCCTACAGCCACACATATGCTACACACAGCACTTCTGAAATCAGCCTTGAGTCTTCAATACCAAAGCATTCTTGCTTGTCAGTAAGTCAAAGTACACATGCACAGTTTTCCAAGGGATATCCATATACAGACATATTCTAATATTTCCAGTGCACCACATCCTGTCCCAAATGACAGCTGGGGTGGTTCCTAGAATAACATATTCATATTCATATTTGCATGGCAGAGGAATTACTGTTCGGAGTAGGAGACACAAGTGAACAATCTAGGACTGGTACCACACAGTAGTAGGGAGAGATATCTGAACAGGGAGTGTAGGGATACCACAATGATTTCATTTCAAAAGTACTACATGAAGCAAATATTAGCCTGTATTGGGATATTGCATATGTCTGCCAATAAGTGAGTACTCCTGAAGATGTATGTATTGACAGTATTTCTCACTTTATTTTGGGAAAATAGGATCATAATGATTTGCAATAGCTGCAACAAAATGAATTGAAAATGTATGGATCAACCCTTTTTTAAAAAAAATAAATTTATATTCCAAATTCTATATTAAAATAGTGTGTGGACAGTAGTATTCATAACTAAGCTTAATGGACTGCAGTGCTATAACAAATGCCTTTATTACTGGAATATGTGAAAATACTTGTTTTGTATATTTAGACATCAGATTATAAATTTCATGTTTAAACATTTTAGGAAGGATAGTGCTAACCTTGATTTCATAAATATTGTAACAGAAAAAAATCCCAAACATTCCTGACTTAAAATCTGAATAAAAAGCAAGTAAATTTGAAATTTCCATATCTGGTTCTGATTTGTTTCTCCCTGAGTGAATGCTGACAAAGAGAGTCTAAATTTCTGCTAGCCTTGTTTTTGAAAAAAAAGTCAGAAATAAATTATAATTAATGCTATTTAATTTGAATATCTTATTAATTAGTATCTATAAGAGGCTGAATTTCTGCTAATTAAAGTCTTTAAAGGAGTGGGTCCACTCCTGCCAAGCAGAACTCTTCCAGATACATTTTACCCATAGATTTTTGAACAGAATTTACATTGGTACTAAGAAGAATTAATTAATTAATTAGAAAATAATTGAACAGCACTGAAGGATATTTTAAGCTTCATGTTTTAACATTATGTAAAAAAAAAAAGCGGACAAATATGTTCATACATACCTTGTTTACAAAATTAAATCTAGGACAAAGAAAATTCCTGCTTGGAGAGAGATTGAAACAATTGGGGCAGCTTGCTTTGAAAAGGAGATGAGAAATAATACAGGAAAGTGAAAAAAAAAAAGTGGGAAGTTATAAAAAAATTAAATTATGCTCACTTTCAGACTATATGAGCAAGGAGAGGCTCAACGAAACTAGAAGACGGCAAATTTAAAACGAAATACTTTTCCACCCTTCATATCATTAGTGATTATCAAAATGTCACTGAAGTCAAGAAGCTGTGCAGAGCTGAATAAAAATTACAATCTAGTTTGGCAATTCCTGTGTTCCCTGACAGATGACAATCTTAGGGTAACAATCTGTAGCTTTAAATGCCAGGGAGTTGGTAGTAGAGTGTCAGATTCAGTTGGAAAAGAGATACTACCTATCAAAGAAGACAAATGCAGTTACTTCCTAAATTATCTCCCTCTCATCCCCAAATAAGGGACTTGTT
This sequence comes from Cettia cetti, assembly GCA_013401135.1. Classification (NCBI taxonomy): domain Eukaryota; kingdom Metazoa; phylum Chordata; class Aves; order Passeriformes; family Sylviidae; genus Cettia; species Cettia cetti. The sequence goes on from VZUI01090199.1 coordinate 11,037, forward strand.
CAAAATGAAAATACTCACAGAATAAATTAATATACTTAAAAGTGTACAATTTATTTTTTCTACTTTCTTATCTAGAATCAGGAACAAAATGGCTTGAAGGGTTGGAAGTAATAGCATACTCCTAGGCCACTTTCACAAAGTTAAAAAGTTAATGAAAAATGCCAAGAATTCCTTTTAGATGAGTCATATAGTATTGCAACTGGAAAATTAGTTTTACTTTAGAAGGGGGGTGATTTTTAATGAGTGCTTTAAAATATAATGTAATTTCTCAAAAATAAATTGCCTTCTGTGGGTAATTCTTGGTGAGACAGCAGTAAAAGTAAAGAAAGCAATTTTAGGAAGTGAGTTTGCTAATCTTTATATTTCTTATTTCAAAGGACAGGAAACCTTTGTGCGACCTTTTTACAAAGCCCTAAGAGATACAGGCTTCTCAAAGACTTCATCTTCTGGGAGAAGTTGAAAATGAAAACACTGTGTGCAGGAAGAGTTTTCAAGTTAATATAATATGATTCAAATGATAACCAAAATCCACAGGATGGTATTCATACCTTCATTTTGACATGCTATGATGACAAAACCCAAACTGAATAGCCTTTAGGTGAGCTTTGAAGTGACCAAGGTCAGATAGGCTCCTTTCCTACTTCTGTGTTGGGTCATTGTGCAAGATAATCAAAGTCAAATTCAAACCCACAGTTTATTATGTAAGAGAAAACAGGAAATAGCAGCAATGACATCAGCAACTAATATGCATATTTAACATACTCACATCAAAACATGATTGGTAAATAAAAACTTGCAAATTAACTCATTGTTAGCATATATTTTATATGTATTGTTTATATGTGCATGGATATATAGAGAATGTATTCATGAATATAGTGGATTCTGTCTTTTAATAACTGTTACATAGTTTTGTTTCATGGCTGGTATCAGAAATCTAGTAGTATATCCTACTTCTTGGTAGTTCTGGGCATTAAAATTTGAGAATTTAATGAATGCTGGGAGACATACTGATTGTTTTAATAAGCGTTTTTATCTTTTTTTCTTTAATTGAAACCTATAACAGCTTAGATATTTAAATATTTTGTGCACACACTCATTAGCACAGCAGGGCTACTGAAGAATGTTTTAGTCACATGGAATTCAGGGAAAGAACTTAAAACATACATAACCCTCTATTCTTCAATCATTTTCTTTTTTAGACTAGGGGAATTTGGTATGAATCCAAATACCTCATTTGCCTCTTCCCTGTTAGTATTAGGTTGTTAAGTACACTTGGTACAAGCTTTGCAGAGCTCAAGATGAGTTTATGAAACATCTTTTGTTCACACTTGCACAAAATTTATGTTTTAATGTCCATTAACTAAAGGACTTTGGTAGTAAATGGCAGAAAATGTTGTAATCAAGCTATTTATGATGATGAAAAAACAGTCAAAAGGGTACACAGCTGAAGTGTGAGTACCAGCTACTGAAACTGAACTCTAATTAATGGCCTCAGAGATCAGACTAAGAGCAGCCATGAGTCATTTTGGATTCTCAGTGGTTTAAAGCTCTGTATTGAAGAAGTTACCAGACCTGTGGTATTTCACATGATTAAATTAACTGATTCTTCGCTCAGAAATCAGTTACCCACAGTATCTCATCCATTTTCTTCATTATCTAAGATCTACTGTATCATTAAACAGCTTCCTGATCATGCTCAGGCTTATGCTTGTTCAAATTTTCTCTTGTCATGATTAATTTTCTTTTTCTTCCAAATCTTGTTCAGTTTGAATCTGATGTGCTTTCATGTTTGTATCACAATTTTTTTTATTGTTTTACACTTGTATGACTTGAAAGTCAGAAATATATCAAGTTGCTTTGTTTCCTGTTTGTATGTAATGATTTCTTTTATATCAATTTAATAAAAAACAAATATATTGATAGCTGGAACTTAAGGAAAACCTCATGTTTATTTTCATTTACCTTTGGATATGTGGGTACTTCAGCAAATGTTAAATACACTAAGTCAGCAATGGATTTTCAGTGTTAAGAGTCGCAAAATATTCATAAAAACATACTATATGTCCAAAGCTGCCTTAATTTGTGTTCTATATTCATAAGCAAAATGAAACATTTATTTATAACAACATTTTAAGTATAAAAACATTTTAAGTCATAAACATGTATCTTTTCCAGAATTACAGAGCAGTTCCTGTGGCAATCCAGGAGTTCCACCAAAGGGTATTTTATATGGTACGAGATTTGATGTTGGTGACAAAATCCGATACAGCTGTGTAACTGGATATATTTTGGATGGACACCCACAGCTTACTTGCATAGCCAACTCCGTCACTACAGCATCGTGGGACTTCCCTGTTCCTATCTGTAGAGGTAAGGCAAATCCTATAGTAATGGTCTCGAATATATACATTGGTATTAACAATTTTTAATCTCCATATTAATAATTAAGTTTTAAACTATGATTAAAGAACCCATCACTTGAATATTTTGATCTCTTGCTCACATATATGATGTATTTCAGCATATATACCTACTAATTTTTAGGTCAATATTCTACTAAAATTATAGTTATTTATTTTAAAATATATGTTATGTAATAAGAACTAGAAATCTAACAATAAGTAGAATATAAATGTCTGTGTACAACATACTTGCAGCTATGGGAATGCAGATTCGGGATATGTTAGTGGTTCCTAAGACCTGGCTTTTTGTCTAGTGGTTATTGAGCAACTATTTGTCAACTTGGCTATTGAGCAAACAGAAATATGAAACTGCCAAAACAATTCAGTTACAAGGTCTTACCTCATTGTCAGTCAGGTTTGATTATCTTAAGATTTCTGTATAGGATATCCCCTGTATTCTAACAAATATTGTAGTTCAAATCCTTTTCCCTTGCTCATATTAGAAATATAGCTGTAGTAAGGAACCCTGTATTATGGGTAAATCTTATTTTCTGAGAGAAATATTGTTAAAGATAAATAATGTTCTCACAGTAGCAAATGGAGGTTATGTGGATAAAATGTAGGCACTGTCACTGCTATACACAACCAAAGACAATATGTCAGGTAACCTTGGGATCAGTTTCTAGATTCACAGGTTAATTTTACAGAATGCAACTTTTATATTTGTCTAAAAACATTGATGGAGTGGTGAAGAGGCTAAAAAGCATTCCAGGTGAAATTACCATTCTAATAAATACAGATTGGTTAAAATGTGATTAACCAGCACTGCAAAAAATTAATTATGTATGAGAAGAGTGTTTCATTGGAACTACCATACTTTCATTTCCTATTCCTGGCTTAGAGCTATTTAATATGTTTATCCATGGTTCTGAAAAAATTACAAACTTATTTTTAATAATAATATTTTCCAGTAAAAATTTTTATAACTTCTGAATCTTCCACTCCTACTTCCCAGAAACAATGCTAGCTAATAATGAAGCAGATATAAAATCAAGGTATATATCCAAGTTTTGTTTCTGGAGATGAGAATGCAAAAGATATAATGAGAATATGTTAACTTGCCAAAGACTTACATTTATAACAAAATCAAAGTCTAATAAGCTCCATTGCTCACATTCTCAATCTGCCAATTTTGAAATGAATGGCATAAAAAATTGTATTCTTGAATGAGTTACACATTTTTCTTTTTGATACAACATTTTTCAGGAGATCTTTGGATATATTTTGGTTTTGCCCCAAGGAGAGATGAAAATATCCTGTGTAAATTTGAACGGTATGCTAAACTCCCAAAGTAGCCCTGTGGTTAGATATTACTAGTTTGTAAGAAGACTACTATATGACAATATGAAGGCCCTTTTTTTACACTCATAATTAGAGAGGTCATTATCTGCACAGTGTCATTTCTTAAGGTAAAATAAAGTTAAAAATCTGGAAAGTATTCAGAAAAAGAAGAAACAAGTTCTGTTAGGTTTCAAAATTGTCATTTTGTCTAGAGACTGAAGGACACAAACTTTTCCATGTATGTGAAAGAGGATTAAGACAACAGCTTAATTAACTGCAGAAACTCATGCAGAAGGAAAACTTTTTTTCAAGAAGACAATTCCTTAATCAATAGCAGTGAGAAATTTAGGGGGTAAAATCTGATGAACAAAAATTTAAAAAAAACCCAAGGTACATATTTTAATAGTGGTAGTTACAAATTAGTGAAACATAACTTAGGAATGCGACAGATTCTTAATTTAAGTCTTAACATAATGACTTAAAGACTTAATGCACATATTGCTGTTCAGGTATTTTTGGGCCATGTCCAATAAAAGAAAAATACCCAATTATTTTCAGGAGTTCCTTCTATGAGTCAATGTTTTATGTCAGAAACATCTAACTTTACATATAAAACAGACCCTTGTGATTCATTCAAATGAATCTCTCCTAATTTTGCATAATACAATTATCCAACACAGAATTCTGCAAAAGGTTGCTAAAGGTGATTACGGACTAATGAGCTTCTTATCTCTTTCTCACTGTTTGCCATGGTGACTCTTTGATTAAATGCTCATCCTTAAAGATCTCCTGTGATAAATGTCTCATTGTTCCCTAAAAATGGTCATTACATCTAACACAGAGGATCCTGACACAAGCAAGAAATACCTCAAGAAGAGAAAAACGTATATTTTATTCAATATTAATGTTACGGTTGTTTGTTTTCTTGTTTGCTTTTACATTTCAGAAAAAAAATTGTATTTGAGGCACACAGAAGTCAGCAGACTTAAGATCATAAATGTCTGTAGATCATTAGCATGCAAATATTCTCATCTGCCTCTTGTAATTCAAGAAACAAAAAACAAGTAACAAGTAACAAATAAAAAAAAGAAGTAAATTTGAGGAGGGTTTTTTTTCTTATTATTTTAGATAATTTCTAAATAAATTAGATAATTTAGATTATTGCCTAAAAAGGCAATTCCATTGCCTTCACTTTAAATTAAGAGATGAGGAAGAGGTCATGCTTGTGCTTTAGCAATGTGATTATTATGGATTGAAGTCTCAATGTGGGGAATATCATTGGAAATAACAGTGTTTTGTAATGTCACAAGCATATATACAGGATACCATACTAAATGCTTTAATTTTTCATTTGTTAAATTATACCAATATTTGCATTTTTCAAGTTATATATTTTTGGGCCAAATTTTATCCATGAAGAAGACTTATTCTTCAAAGAGGTTCTTATTCCTTTACTTGTCTCCAAGAGATTTTATTGAAAAATCAGCAGACATATTTAATGATTGTTTTATTTCATATCCTCTTTCTAGCTGAACATTGTCTGAATGCACAAAGTTTTTCACCTGCATGTTTTGGTATTCCTTTAAATATTGTTACTTCATTAGAAGTGAAGAAAATACCCTAATTATAAGAAAGCTAAATTTTATTTATTTTTTGTAGTCAACTACATGGTGGAGTTGCTCTCTATATGAGACAACATTTAAAATATATTGCCATCTGCCTTGGGGTGAATGACAAGCAGTTTGAGAGTTTATGGGCTCAGACCAAAGAGCAGATAAATAAAGGTGACACTGCTGTGGGTGCTTACAACAGGCTGCCTGACCAGGTGGAGGAGGAAGATGCTTTCTCCAGGAAGCTTGAAGCACTCTCAAAGTCACAGGGATGGGTTCTTATGGGAGAGTTTATATAGCCTGTTGTCTGCTGGAGGAGCAACACAGCAAAGCAGAAATAGTCTAGGATGTTCCTTTGAAAGCATTGATGACAATTTCCTGTCACAGGTAGTAGAGGATCCCACAAGGAATGGTGAGCTGCTCAACCTCAACAGCATCTCCTCCTTGGAGGTGTGAAGTTTGGGGCAGCCTTGGCTGGAGTGACCATGAAAATGTGGATCTATGGAGGAAGGAGGAAAGGAGGAAGCAGGGCAGCAAGTAAGACTACAACCATGAACTTCAGGAGAGCTGATGTTAGCTGCTTCAGGGATGTTCTTGGAAGAATCCCACGGAACAGGCCCTGCAGGGAAGAGGGGTCCAAGAGAGTTGGTTGTTATCCAAAGATGACTTCCTCCAGAACCAATAATGATGCATATCAATGAGCAAAAATTCAGGCAAAGGGGGAAAGAGGTGTGCATGGATGAACAAAGAACTCCTGTCATTACTCAAGCATAAACAGGGGATACACAGGAATTAGAGGCAGCATCATGGAGTGAATATAGAGAGATTTTCAGAGTAAGTAGAAATGAGACCAGGAAGGACAAGGCCCATCTGCAATTAAATCTGGCCAAGGATGTCCAGGACAAGAAGGGCTTCTTAAAATACATCAATAACAGAAGAAAAATAAAAGGATAATGCGGACCCACTAGTAAAGGAGGGTGAGCCTGGTAGCAGGGGACACAGAGAAGGCAGGGTTATCAAATGTCATCTGTGCATCAGTCTTCACTGACATGATCGGCCCTCAGGGCTCTCTGACATAGACCAGGATAAAGGAGCCTTGGAAGGAAAAATCTCTCTCAGTGCAGGAAGATCAGGTTAGACAACACCTAAGAAAACTTGATGTTCACAAGTCTATGGGCTCTGACAGGATGTGTCCATGAGAGAGCTTCTGGACACCATAGTGAGGTCACTCATAGTCATCTTTGCAAGGTTGTGGTGATCAGGAGAGGTGTCTGGAGACTGGAAAAAAGCATATCTCACCCTGGTCTTCAAAAAGGGCAAGAAGGAGGACATGGGAACTACTGGCCAGTCAGCCTGACTTCAATCCCTGGAAAGGTGATGAAGAACCTCATTCTGAAGGTTATCTGTATCCATATTGATGACAAGAAGGCAACCAGAAGTATTAACCATGGATTTGCTAAAGGAAAATCAGGCTTGACCAAACAGATTGCCTTCTGCAGCGAAACAGCTACCTGGATCAATGCCAGAAGAGCAGCGGATATTGTCTACTTGGCTTCAGCAAGGCTTTTGACACTGTCTCTCACAAAAATCCCCTTAGACAAAATCAGGAACTATTGACTGCATGAGTGGACAGAGGTCAACTAAAATCTGGCTGAATAGCAGGTTTGTAATCAGTGGCACGGGGTCTAGTTGGAGATTTGTCACTAGCATGCCTTCTAAGGTTCCATACCGGGCCCAATATTGTTTAACTTATTCATCACTGATTTAAATGAAAGGGCAGATGTCTCCTCAGCAAGTTCACTGGTGACACAAATCTGGGAGGAGTGGCCAATACCTGAGTGCTGTGAGACCTTCAGAAAGACCTTGACAGGCTGGAAAGATGGACAGAAAAGAACTGTCTGAAATTCCAAAAAGGCAGTTGCAGGACCCTGCACCTGGGGAAGAATAACCCCATGGACCATTACAGGCTGGAGGCTGATCTGGAAAGCAGCTCTGTGGAGAAAGACCTGGAGGTCCTGGTGGATACAATCCTGTGCCATGTGCTCCAGCTGACCCTGCTTGAGCAGCAAGTTTGGAGCAGATCACACTCTATGTTGCCTACCAGCCTTACTGGTTCTGTGATTCTTTGAATTATATTGTGCACAATCCATGACTAGATTTTAAATAAAGCTTTCTTCCCCAAAAACTAATTTTGATAAGGTTGTTTTTAATCATGAAATGTGACAGAAGCTTAATTATACCACCTATTTCTGACCTTATGTTGCAGCTTGCAGTTTTTCCATAATGCAGTGAGCTAGAAACAATTTACTGAGAGTAATAAATAATGCTACATTTATTTATAATATTTTCATTCTGTAAAGGTTGTAAGAACTAGACACTTTCATAGTCAAGGAAGTATTCTGACTTTTATGGGTTTTTTAAAATTTCTTATTCCATGCTAAAATGGGTGTTGTAAGAATCTCCATTCTAAAATTTTTATTTCCTTTAGATTTCAGAAGTTTCAAGTACAGAATACAGTTGTATTGGTATTCCTAGATGTTCTAATAAAATATGTGCATTATTGCCTGTACATATAAATACAAAACATTTGTCAATACAAAGATTGTTTTTATTTTCAAGGAGATACTTTGTTTTTCTACTCATCTAAATGAACATGTATTTTGATCAGAGAAGTGCATAGCCCACTGACTAGCTTCATCTTTTCCACTGACAAAATGCATTTCAGTTTTCTTTACTATTTATCTGGGAGGACATTGAGTTATTTCTTGCATATATTGTCATGACAGGTAAAAGGCTGAAGAGGTTAGTACTAAATTCCATGTCTGGGAATTCTGTAATTCCCCTGCAATATATATGTATGTATCTACTTATAAAAATGTTTCTTTTTACCCATCTGTACAATTTCTTTCTTCTTCTTCTTCAGTGGATTTATTCCAAATTAACTGAAATGAGATACTTATAAGCTCTTATTTTTAAAAATGATCTAACAGGTGTCAAAATTGAATTAGAATATTCAGCTCACTATTTAAATATTTTGCCAATTCTTCTATGCAGAACCCACTAGACTGAAAAATTTGTTAATTGTAAGTCACTGTTATTATTGTATAAGTACACAGATACATGACTATAAATATTTCAACTTCATGATGTAAGTTTTAGATACAGATACAGATTCAGATACACTAGAGAGTAGCTTCAAATTAAATTAAAGTGTCTTGTGGACCTTCCAATACACTTTTCTTTAATGATTGTGTTTGTTTATATATGGTATAGAATTGTATGGAATTTTGAAAAGGAAACAACTAAAATTAAACGTCACATAATTACCAAGAAATAATCATATAGAAGCGTAAGACAGACATATTTAGTTGTAGATGGATTTATGATTTTATAAAATAATGTCAAATAGAACCTAGTAATATAAGCAGTAAAATAAGATGACTGCCTTTGCATCTTTGTTATAAGCTCGTCTTTGTAGGCTGTGGAAAGAACAAAGCAGGATATAAAGTCAAAGTACTGCACTTGATGCCATGTAGTGCATTAACTACCCGAACTGACAATATACACAGAGAAAAATAGAGTGCACTAACTTGAAAGAAGGAATAAATTACATCTCACATGGAATGAGCAGTTTTCTGCCTGAAGCTACTTCTTATATACAAATAGTTATTCTTGCTTATTCTTGGGAAAAGCCCCAGTATAGCTGTGTGAGTCTGGATAAGAAACACGATGGATTTTTTGAGAAAATTGAAAAGAAAAGAAAACAAAAAAATTCTAGAATGATGTATTTATATATAAGCAATTATATATGAGCAATTTTTCAGAGCTTATTCCACAGATCCTTTTTGGGATATAACCAGTGGCTTAGAAAGGCTAACATTCTTATGTTTGGTATTTAAAAAAATCTAAATGGTCAAAAAATGCTAGTGCTACTCCCTAGAATTAGAGACATTAACTAAAATTCTTTGGGGGCAGGAAATGATGAAAAAGATCTACTACTTTATTGAAATAGTAGAATAATGATTGCGTGTTTTCAAGTACCATACTATGGGCTTTCAAGCAGGGCAGAGAAGATCTGCAAAATGATACCCAGAATTAGTTTTCAAATAATAAAATACCTTTTGTTCCTTTGAACTTTTGAAATAAAAGAGCTTTGTGAGTTCTTTATTTTAGCCATTTTTAAAATGTGCAATTTTTTTTTCTACCAATAGAATTAAACTTTTCCATTTATGAAAAGAATTAAAATTACTCACTACCCTACTACACTTGTATTTTCTTAGTGTTATTCTCAGGATAGTACCTGATAGTTACTATCAGGGACATTTAACATAAATGCACAGTCTGCTTGTGTGAAAAAAAAACCCTGAGCCCGAAGAATAGCAAATTCCCAAGTGAATTCTAATGTGTGATTCTAATGGATTTCTTATCATTGTAAATAGTGGTAAAACATTGCTGAATTATGTGAAGCTATTTTAAGTCATTATTGATGTGTTGTAAATCAGGAAATTCATAAAGAAATAGAACTGATCACCATATTAGAATTACCATATATTCCTAATACTAATGCTAAAATATACTAATTTTGCTGTATTAATAATAAAAAACAATATTAGCATTACTGATGTATATAGTGTTAGTTAAATGCATTTCTAACTCACTGAAAATATATCAGCAATAATAATGATATAACACTGTACATGCTCCTTAAGCAGGCAGCACTATTCATGAGAGTTCCAATTGGGTTTAATACAATCAATTCATGTCTTGAACTTGTTCTTCTTCATTTATGATAATGGTGGTCAAATAATGAAGTTCTTAGGATAGATGGAGAACTGCTTCCATGTGAAATTTTATGGCAAGCAATGATTTGCTACAGTAGTAGCAATGATACTTGAAAAAAATCACAAATTTTCAGAAAGCAATCTAACTATGGAAACTTTTCTAACAGAAAATAATTCATTTTTATCAGCTTCATTTTTTAATCAAGATTTCAATTTTCAAAGCTTTGAATATCTTTAAATTTTTTTTCTTACTTGCCCTTTTTTAAAAAATATATTCCTTCACATTAGAATATTAATCAGAACATCAGAGTCACACTTCCATTTGGTTTACATAGTTTGGCTTTGCACATCTTTATGTGAATTTGGTAATTCCTATCAGTAGTGAAGGGAGTTCTCCTAATTTCCATTAGAAACTTATATTAGCAGTGGACTAACCCTCAGGTAGTGTGATATAGTCCAGAATGAAAAGATATATGCATCAAAATAATTTAAACTCATCAGTGCTGTAACCATGTTAGTTTGAAAAACAGGCCTCTTACACTACATCTCCAAACAGCATACAGAGGACTGGAGAAAGAAGCAGAAATTAACTCTTTCTAATCAAATTAAATTCTGCTGAAAGAAGAAAGTATATGTAATTATTCCATGAAAAGAGCATTTGGAAAAAGTTGTGGTCCACACCAAAGTAAGGAAAAGACAGACATAGCAACGCCTTATCTTGCTACTTTTCACAGGAAAAGTAGCAGTAAGATCGAATTTAATTACGAAAGATTGTTATAATGATCGATACAGGCAATCAAGAGGAAAAAAGAAAGATTAGATTTTAAATTCAAGAAATCTAACCTAATACTGAACACAATAAAACTTCTTGAATACCAAAATCTTAAATTCCACCATTTTAGGACTTCTTACACAAGTAGGTGGAAGTTGATTGGGTGATTTATGAAAAGTTTGAAACACTGCTTTTATCTCCTGTTTTCTTAAAATTTTTCTTAACAAAGGACAAAGGACATAAAAGTTGTGCTAATTGCGATTGAAATTATGTTGTGAAATTTTCACTGAGGACAACATAACAGTGAGAATTATACCTGAAACTGAAAGGAGTGAAGATTATTCTGAGCAATCAAGATGAATGAATGAGAAGAAGGAACCTGGAAAAGTAAACTATTTGTGTAGCATTATATTTATCACCAAAGCACAATACTAGAATTGTCAGTTAAAACAAAGACTCAGTTCTTCGCATCTGATTTAAAACTATTTTCTTTATTTGTTAGAAACATTAGTTAAGACTATTCTGAGAGGAAGGGTGTTAAATGTATAACTAGCTTAATCCCAGTTTGAGCTAGTAAATTCTGCTTTTGCAAGGTAATTGTTTCCTTTCACTTTCCTTCTGTTCTTCTAAGGTTCATTTTCTATATGCCATTCTTGGATAAATCCTTTGTAGTTATCAATTAGCAGAAATAATATTTGTAAAATAATTTGAGATACTTTGAAAGTAATTACTGGTAAATCCCAAGTTCATTAACTCACTTTCCTAAACTGCTGAATCTAAAATCTTTGGCTGCCACAGACTAGTATATTTTCATAACAATATTGAAATGATGGCTTGATAAACCTTTCAATATCTTTCAGTTTCTGGCTAAAATGAGAGTTTACCTGGATATTAATGGAAATTGTGAATTTCAGCATTTTGGTATCACTTTGTAAATCTTGATTATAACTCAGTTGTAATTACATCTGGAAGGCAGAAGTCATAGCAAATTAGTTTTCTGGGGAGTATTTAAAACCCTTCAACTATTTCCTCAAGAGAATAACTGATTGTTTGTAGTGTTTTTTTGCAGGTGAAAGATTCCATTGCTAAAATTCTAGCATGACATTTTAGCATTGTTCAAGGCTACATCTGTCTAAGACAGCATCTTTCGTAGCCTAAAGATTGATTCACCTATGGAACATGAATCTTCATCTTAAGCATTAATTAATCTTCTTGTTCTCATATTTAGTGGAAGGGTTGCTGGTTTATTAAAATATTAAGACATCACTTGGTATCTTGTGGGGTGGTTTTCAAAACTGTAGCTTGTTATTAAGTTCCAATATTTACAATTGTGCACTGATGAAGAAGTCTGAAGATGATTCAGTTGTGTTACTAAAATAAATTTGGAATTCCACAGAATTTATTCATCTTTTCATTCAGCTCGCAAATTCAGAGGCTAAAACAAATTTGCCTCAAATTGTCTTGACTCTGGAAAGGCATTTAAATATAACAAAATTGTAGTAGTTTTGCTACATGTGTATGAAATATTCCATCAGCAAAGATTTAATTTCTCACAGAACTGAGTGTAATGAACGTATGGGTAAACAGTCCGTTTTGTTAATTCATTCATCTTGTGTGATGGCCTTCTGAGTTTTGTTCAGGATGAAACCTTTGATACTAGACCTGTACAAGTGCAGCACATAACATTTCTTTTGCATTTCTGTCAATCAGTGGAGGTGACCTTATCCCAGCTGAACGAAACTGTTCATGGGTAAAAGCTCTCTTTGCACTACACCATCAAGTTGATTCTGGGTCTTTTTAAGGCAAACTAAGGTAAAAAACTTTAATTGTGAGAATTTAGGATCACTAACTGCTTCATCAGTTTAACCTTCCTAATCCAAATACTCTTAACATCAGCTGGTATCTTACAGTTGAGAGAAAGAAGCTTCCTGGTGTGCAGTTATGCATCAATTCTCTCCATATCACAGTGTTCTCTTGTCTTCCATTTTGAAGATTTGATATCATATCACAACATTATATAATTCACATAATCACAGCATCATCAAGGTTGGAAGAGACCTTCAAGGTTATCTAGTCCAACCATTAACTAAGCACTACCATAACCACCCCTAAACCATATTCCCAGGTGCACATCCAGATGCCTCTTGAACACTTCCTAAGATGGTGACTCCATCACCTCCCCAGGAAATTTGTTCAAATGCCTACCCACTCTTTCAGTTAAGTTTTTTTTCCTGATATATAATCTGAGGTTTCTCTGGCAAGACTTGAGGCCATTTCCTCTTGAGACATGACATGATATTTCATACTTTTTTTCTGATATAATTGTAAGTATGTGTATTTAAAATTTTTGTATACATCTTAGAACCTGTAAAAACTGTGTAACTAATAGTGGAAAAAAAAATCTTTCTTTTTGACACTTGTTAGTTCTCAGTTTTGTCTTCTTTAGAGAACCATGACGAAAAAGGATCTTTTTCAGTATCAATACTTACATAATCCCGTTGAAAAGAAATAATTTTAAACTGAGATCCATGGGAAACAGACATTTTGACCCACATTTAAGCCAGGTAGCAGTGGACAGGGGTGAAAAACATGGGTGACATCAGAAATGTTAAGGCAAGGCGAAAGCATACCTGCCCCAGGTCAGACTGGGACACAAGCAGGTGTCACAGAAGAGCAACATTGTTGGAAGAGTAACAGAGATAGTAGGACAGCTCACATGGCTGGAGTGCAACAAAGGATTTATGCAAACTTCTCAGAAGACAAAGATGCAGAATGGGCTGGTCAAGGGTTAGTGGATCAGGATCAGAGAACACTAGAACAATCAAGGAACTCATATTGTCAGTCTGTTACACATCAGTGGAAAAGGGTGGGGAAAGTGACGTGTTCTTTAAAGAGTTCAAGGAAGTCTCTAATTCACAAAGTTTAGTTCTCATACACTTTAACCTTCCTGTTACTTGTTGAAAAGGCAATAAGGCAGGATGAAAACTGTAAAGACTTTAGTAGATCTTAAAGAATCCATACCTGCATTCCACTGCAAGATTTATTCCCACTAGATTATTGTCCAGATAGTTTTTAAAAACCTTCCCATTTTCCAAAGCTGGTGGGTTTCTGTATTTTGTGTTTAATATTATTAGAAGAAACTTTTATAATTTACTCCACGTGTATTTTTCCCACTAAAATTTAATGCTATCTAATGCTATCTTACTTCATAACTCATGAGACCCCCTAATAATGCTTGCTAATTTACTCTTGATTTTTATTTTAATTTATCTATGCTTTCTTTTGAAGTATTGGGCCCTGATTAGCAAAAACTAGCTAAGAATTTTTATGTTTCATGGATCACAGCTCATAGCTACAACATGCTCTTTCTTGATGTGTCCAGTTATTCACCCAGTCAGTCTGTGAGGGTTATTTTAATTCTTGTCCCACTCTTAAAATAACGTTCTGGTTTTTAAATAACATTTTAATGAAGAGTATTTTGCTTTAGTTTTCTTGTTGTATGATTGGTTGGTTTGGTTTGTTGTTTGGTTTTTTTTTTTTTTTTTTTAAATTAATTGTTGAATTCCAGGTAGATAGGCAAGGCTTTTATCCTTCTGTATTGTCCAAGGAATAAAGCACTTTTGGTAAGGCACAAATTAAAGGGCTTCAGTAGACAAATTTGGCCAAAGTCCCAGAATAATATGGTGTTTATTTACTGCAATGTATAAACCTCTAGGTTGGCCAAAAAGTGTGAGGCCAAATTCCAATTTTCTAACTTTGTGAATAAAAAAGCACAGTACATGCATCTATGGGAAAAAATGCTGTGTTTTAACTCTTCATTTACCCCTATTTCATTTAATGCAAATACTGAAAAAAGCAATATTTGGAGATTCAGTCCTCCTTCATCTTTGAGCACCAAGTGAAAATGCTGAGGTAAACATTTGTTTATCTGAACATGACTTAAAAATCACAGGTTTATTAGTAACAATAATGATTGCAACTTCATGAGCAAAAATTTGGGAATTTTATTTTAATAGGAGATAAAAGCTCAAAGGGTCTCTGTCATTTATTGAAGTCATATGGATATTATCCATACACCAAGGATTCATAAAGTGTTCAGTTTCCATTAGGAACACCAAAGACTGAAGTCAAATTTTATAATCATTAACAAACACTAGGCTTCCATCACCTGAGTAAATCAAATTAAAATGACTGATACTGACTGAGCTATATCACCTATAGGGTTTATCACCTATAAATGGTACAGCAAATGGATTAAGAGTAATCCTTCACTGAAGAGAGAAAGCAGAAGAATGGAATGCACAATAATCAATCGTTGGTTCTCCAGATTCTCAAAGTACAATAATGACAGTTTTTCTCCTTCCTAATTCACTGACAGGGAAGTCAGTTCTTTCCAGATAACATGTAATTATGCATTAGTCATAGTATAAGATTAATAACTCCAGGGTGGTGTCATCTTCCTTGTTTCATAGCAAAGCTGCATTTTAAATACAGCTAAGTCAGCAAAGTGACTGCCAACTATTTGTTCTTTCTAAATATTCTAGGAAGCCACAGTAGGTCCAGTTATTCTTTATGTCTAGGTGCATGGTGAATCCATTATTCTTTTTTTGCAGGTAATTGTAGCTCCTCAAGTAAGCTTGAATTGTGCAGAAAAAAAGAAGTATATATAACAGCTACATGTGTGTCTGTAGAAAAATTCCTACTATTTAAAGAGACCTTTTAAGAGAGACTTTGATCACCCATTTTGCAAATTTATGATTTGCTTTCTGAGTCTGCAAACTCTTGCCTTAAATTAAAGGCAGTCTCATATGTCTCACACTCAGGAATGGTTTGATGGCACTTTTGGGAACAATTTTTCATGTTATTACAAGTTTAATATTTGATCACTGTCTTGGGTAGTGTTTTGTTGTAGGTTTTTTTGTTTGTTTGTTTTTAAAAAATAGACATGTACTCAAGTATAATCAGAAAATAAAATAAAGATTGAAACATATGGTAAATGTTCATGGTTCCTTTCACTTATTTTTCCTTCTGACAATCATATATCAGTAGAATAAGGTCCTCTCTTTTTGATCTTATTTCATCTGGAGCTGTCTGGAAGAGTTGCTGGATATTCCAGTAATGTATAGTTGATGTGTAAGGCATCTTTAATTTCACTTTCTTACAGCCTTATAATTATCAAATGAAAGATATAATAAAATAGATATTTTCAATAAATATGTGAGACACAACCTGATTACTATAATTCTGTTCCTTTTACTTCTGTAGGTACCAATTAAAAGGCATTTCCTTCTCTGTGATAAATATAATTCTCTTCAATTTAAAACAAAAAGAAGTCTCTCGCAAATTCCTTTACTGATGCAGCTGTTTGCACATGATATACTCAGTTGAATAGCAAAATAGAGAAAACCACCAGCCATCTTAAGGATTTTTACATTATTTTTCTTCACTTCATTCCCAATAATGATACACTACTCTGTTTGTCCAAAAAGCCTTGGTAAACCAGGTGTTCCTTTTCACATACATAATAATTTCCCATGGATATTTTAACAACTATAGTTATCAAAGACACCAGAGTACACTCCATGTTTCTTGGACTGAATTTCAAACATTTCAGGATGACAATTTAACCATTCACTTTGTGTAAGAATAAAGAAACTGCATCTAAGACTGAGATGATCTACACTCTGATAAGCTTATTATAGTTTTCAACGGCTTTTCTGTGGTGAACTTATTCATTGATAATTTCCAAAAAGTACAGGTACTTGTAAGCAAGTTATTTCTATTCATCAGTGTCATGGGTTAACACAGCTTGGTTTTAGTTAAAGAGGAATACTTTCCTGTAAGAACCAGTTAATTTCCTGTGGAAATGAGAGGCACCTATCAGAGGCCAACTTTTGGATATTGACATATTGTTTAACCATTGAGGAAGCTGGAAGTGTCTTTGTGAATACACATATATAGTGAACTTTCCCTTTGCCTTCTGGCCAGAGGAGCAGGTAACCCAGGGTTACTCTCTGGAGCGGCCCAGGCTGTGGTGGGGAGCCGGCCCTGGCCTGGCCGTGCCCCCAGGCCCCATCGGCTGCCGGTGGGGGAGGGGTAGGCTACATCTTAACATCAGCTAATTTTAAAGCCTACCCCAATCTGGCCGAGCCAGGGGAGATGTCCGCCAAGCCCCCTGATAAAAGCTCAGTTGGGTTGGGCCTGCCCCGATGGTCACCGAGGCAGGAGGGGACATGAGGCATGAGGCATCCCCCAGTCAGGCTGCTCTGAGATCCCTCATGGTGAAGTTCTGTTTTCCCCATCCCCATGGCTTTTGGAAGTCCTAGAGACTGCTGCCCAGCAGAGATCTGCACACCCAGGCAAGAATGTTAACTCTTTCCTGGTACAGATGAAATTTTTAAAACTCTAATTCTCCTTTTGTGTAAAAAGAAAAGGACAGAGTGAAACATAGAGAAGACATGGCATGAGACGGAAGTCAGATGAAGAGAGAGTAAAAGACTAATTGGGAGAAAGGATTGAGGAGTTGTCATTTTAGGCTGGAACTTCTCTTATGAGTACGGTAATGAACTGTAATATATTGGTTTTCCCTTTAGACCATAGGAAAAAAAAAGCATTTGGGAGAGATAATTATTCAGTTTTGTGGGTTTGAGCAAAGGTATCTGTGAAGGACCGAGTGAATATTGATTTAGTTGTTGTGATCCTGTGATCCCATTACATGTTTGAACAGAGAGAGATAAGTGAAGAAGCCCTCTGCGCCAGTGAAGAAGTGAAAAGACATCTCTGTTCCCCGCGATGAAGATTCCTTTGCCTTTGGAGTTGCTTATCTTTGAAAATGACATCCCAGTATGCATGAGTCCATGACCCATAAGTAGCTTGGGAAACTGCTAGTGGGAGGGGCTTCACAGTCTGCAGAGAGCTTTTTCCGGGTGGGTGCAGATTTGTGACATGGGAACCACCAGAAGACTGTTTCCTTGTGGCAATGTTACCATGGGAGTTCTAAGAGACACTCCTCTCCCCAAAGAACTGATGAAAGCCTGTTTTTTTAAATGGCAAAGCTGACTGAAAATCACAAGTTTTGTCTCTTTATGTTGTTTGTGGGAAAGTGAACACTTGGGGGGAGGAGGAGTGTTTTGAAAGTTTCATTTTGATTCTCATTTTCTTCTTTTAGTGTGTGTTAATAAATCTGTCTTTATAGTCTGCTTTACTTCTGCTGATTCTATCTCACAGAGGGAAAAACCATTGCACTAGATTTGGTAAACAGAATTTGGCAAATGTGAAACCACACATGAATCGGTGTTTCTGCCCAGTATCAAACAAACCCAGCACAGTTAATAATTTTTTTTTCCCTACACCCCTAGTTATTTGTATTTGGAAATTAAGCTACCATATTACATTTAAACAGCGCAGTGGGCAAATGTATGAATTTGGATTTCCACAAAGTTTAACTATGCAAGCAGTTTAGTATCTGTTTTAGTAGCATTAAAAAGTTAAAAAACCCCAAAAGAGATAGGTTTCATGTATCTTAGAGTCTAAGAATCATAGCAGGAACATATTTTTTTACCAAATATTTTCTACATTTTTGTGGGGTTTTTTGATATTATTAAAAGAAGGTGATATTAAAAACCTTGAACACTCAATTTTTTTTTCTCTCATTTCTAAAACAGGCAAATATATCATTAGTTTAGTGATGTTTAATGAATTTACATTGTAAAAATTTATTAATGGACTTCTAGATTACAACTGTCGTATTTGGAAGCATTTGCTGAAGCACATGAATTTTTCAGGGCATTTGGAGGTTTCCATATTAGTCAGGCTATCCACTAACTATGCTACTTATTAAGTTAGGTTTTTCAGTGTTCTTTTACTGTTAAAAACAGCATTAGCATGTTCTAAACATGATATTTGACTTTTTCTTCTGAATTGTGGCTCTCCTTAAAGTAGTCATATAGCTATATAAGGGAATAATCAAGTTCTTGCCATGCCAAACTTACTGCTGATTGCCTTTAGTTTTGACTCTTAATTCTTTCTCCACCTTTATTTACCAAACATATTTTAAATAGTACCTAAGCTACCAGGACATTATGTAAAAACCTGCAGCTACGTATCAGTTTAAACCAGGAAATTTCTATGTAATATAAATGCATTGAGAGGGTAAGGAGACATTATTCAGAATATCGTTTTCTTTGCCTCAGTGCATTGACACAGTGTTTGGAGCATAGGTCCTTCTGACCTATCCTGAAAGAAACTTCTATCAGTACCTAGGTATCATAAAGTCTTGCTGCCTGTGCCTGTCTACCATCTCCCTGGGAAGCTTATTCCAAGGCTTGAAAACTGCTCACAAGAAGAAATTTTTCCTAATAGCCAATCAAAACCTCCTCTGGTGTAACCTTAGATAACTTCCTCTTGTCCTATTTCCTATTCCCTGGGAGAAGAGACCAACAGCCACCTCTCTACAACTTCCTTTCAGGCAACTGTAGAGAATGATGTCTTCCTTGAGCCTTCATTTCTCCAGACTAAACACTCCCAGCTCTCTCAGCTGCTCCTCATCAGACCTGTGCTCCAGGCCCTTCACCAGCCCTTCTCTGGACACACTGCAGACCCTCAATGTTTTTATTGCAGTGAGAGGCCAAGAACTTAACACAGGATTCAAAATGTGGCCTTACCAGAGCTGAGTGCAGAGGTACAATCACTGCCCTGGTCCTGCTGACCATGCAATCAATGACAAAGGCCAGACAGAATGTCATTTACCTTCTTGGCCACCTGGACTCACTGCTAGATCACGTCCAACCAACACCCCCAGGTCCTTTTCCACCAGGAACCTCTACAACAACTTCCCCAAGTTCCAGTGAACTAAATGGTGATGGTAGGAGGCAAAAAATAATGGAGGAAGTGGGCAAGATTCAAAGGCTTATGCTACAACAGAGATAGTGTTCTACTGGAAAGGGTAATATATATGCTATTTTGGTGAACAAAGACTTTATCTAGGAAGCCCACTACCTGACTTTCCTTTTAGTACAAATCTATATTAATTTTGTATGTTGGATCCATGGTCCCTTTTGCATCCTACTTTTATAGAACTCCTAAAATGAATCTGGAAAAGTGTACGTAAATCTGGGGTGATATGCATCCACACACGAACCTGTCTTTCAGAAGTGTCTTTTTAAAACATTCATTCAATCAAATTTCTGCCTCTTGACTCTGGAGGTATCCACAAGGAATCCAAGAAATTGCTTTAATTTTCATAAGCTAATGTTGCTTTACAAACAATATTTCTTCAATAGCAGTAATCTAATTCTTAAGTTTACAGATATAATTTCTAAGTTTGGTCAGTGAGGGAAATTATTTTACAGTTTTTCCAGGCTCTGTTTACTGGAAAAGCTACAGGGTGTTCTGTTTTTTCAGTATCTTCTTCAGTCTCTGATAGCACATTGTTGTTTACATGCCTTGTTTCTCCATTATGAATGCTACCTCTGTTCACCAACTAGAACCTTAAATTGCTTGACTGATGGTTCATATGGGCATAGAAGATCCAGAAATATGTGTCACGTATCATGAATTGCTAAATCTGACACTGCATGTTAATTCTGTTTGTTTTGTGCTGTTGCACATAGCCTTACAACCATTCTAATTTCGAGTATCTTTGGATTGTATTTGTTTGTCTCATGTCTACCCTGCTATTTGTAAGACTACCTGCCATTTTGAACAAGGATGTTATAATGATCTTGCTATTAGCCAAATAATTTCCTCTTAGACATAAATTCTAATGCTGTATATTATCCGCTTTGTGCCAGCCAGCACTCTGGGAATGGTTTACAGACAATAGTGATTTTGTAGCCCTCTAGTCCAAGAATAAATTAATGTGTAATCGGCACAATGTCAGCACAGGAGTTGGCAGGCTTAGCAGATTCTGCTGCATTTCAGCCATTTTCTGGCTAGGGTAGTACATAAAAGATCCAATTAAGAGATTTTCTAAATGTGTACAAATAATTACACTAACAGCTCCCTTTTCCATCATGCCCAGTATTTCACTCTTCCAATCTTTCTAAAGATCCAACTTTTTTCTTAATTTTTGTACAATGCATAACAATCTGAAAGATCTATGGTCCACATCAAGAAGCTGCTAGCAAAGACCTTGGCCTTTAACAATTAGATACACTTGAAGAATAGCTTGAAATTTATAAGCAACTCTAGCATGCTAAGAGGACACATTTATTTCTGGACACTGATCATATATCTCTGTTCAGTAAAAGCTTTCAGTTCATGGATAAATATTACACACATTTATAAAAAGATATGTAAAAGTGAAGATATAAATATAAGTACTAAGATCTACAAACAAAATTCATTAAGTTGATGATGTCTGTCATATAACTCGTACATTTAGGAAAGAATATGGAATTCTGGGATAAAAATGAATTTGTTCGTTACCCTGTCATCTATTTATTTAGAGAGTTCTGAAGATAAACTATTCATGTCTATTTATAACATTTGTCATAGCTACCTCCAAAGATTTCAGGTTGTTAAACTACCATTTCATTTTTGTATCAAAATCTAAAGCAAATCCAAATAGCAAATGAAGATAAATGAACTGATCAAGTCACAGACTTGATCTTCTAGCAGCTATGTAAACAGTCAACACTTAATTTACAAGGTCTCATAACAGCCTGTGCCCAGAGGCTGCAAACATCTAGTTATTTTGTAACTAGATTATAAACTCTGAAAAAAATTGACAGTATTTAATGTCAACAATATTTGACAAGCAAAGCAGGCCTTATGCCAAAGCTTTATGCAGAATCTGAAAAAAAGGAGCCTTAATATAAGACTTTTTTGCAGAGCTGGCTAATGAGGACAAGTATGAAAGTTCATCTAAGAGTAAGACTGATGCATAGGGTACCCCAAAGAAAGAAAGAAAGGAACTCAGGACAGCCCTGTCTCAAGACATAAGCCTTAGACATTTATTTGTAAGTGTCTGGAGAGGTGGTATGTGCTGTGTTTCAGACTCGAATCTGCTGACAGCAATTTTAGGTTCAGTGTGTATGATGCACGGTTCTTCATACAGGAAGTAAATCTAAAATCTTGTACGTGCATATGTGTATATGCTGATTATTTCTTCTACTAAATATCCAGACAGATGAATAAGAGAATTCTCACTGAGGTTCTATTAAAAAAAAAAAAAAAAAAAAGCTGCAGTGTTTGCATAGATTGTCTTGATACCAAATGTGTCAGATGGCTGGATGCAATTCAGCTTGAAGAGATTTAAGAGGTTTTTTACAAGGTCACTTAGAACATTTTATATTCTATTGCTTTTTTTAAAATTGGATTGCTATCTATAGTACTTAATTTCTTTTTTCTTAAATATATTTAAATATATCTTATGTATTTAAAATATGAAACACTAGAGTTGGTGTAAGTCAATCAAAACCATTATCTTGTCCTTCTGTGTAGGGTACTTTCATGTTGTATTGCTCTTCTTTTCATGAAATTTATCCTGGTTGTCCTTCTTTGACAATATATGTGTGGTATTAAGTGAAGATCTATACTTGAAAAATAAAATGAGTTGTTGCTAAACAATTAGGAAGCATTATGTGATCACCAGTTCCCTAGAGGATTCTATCCAGCACACTGGCAGGTTTCCATGGAAACAAGAAAATTATTAAAGACTCCAAAAAGTCCTGTCTTTTTCTGGTTTGTGCCCTTCTTTTTTAGGTAGTTTGTGTTGTGCGTAAGCATTTCATTTCAAACAGTGCAATAAATGAAAGGATTTAATCCCTTCATTAAATGGCATGGTATTCCTCTCTATAATAAGCTCTGAAATTCTGTGGATCTTGAGCTGCTGTTCTAATTTTAGGCTGTTTTACATTAAAAGGATATGACTATTCATTTACTGAGAGTGAATGATAAATGTGACCTAGACTGCTATTTTTCTGTCATACTTATTTTTTCTAGTAGCTTTGAGAAAAAAAGAAAAAAAAAAAAAAGAAAAGCAAGAGGAATGTGGTATGGGCATGTGACTTACATCAGCCTACTAACTTGCTTCCTTCATATCTGAATTTCCATAGTTATTAAAGAATACCAACACTCAGAGTGTGAGGTTTCTTTCCTGGACTGAAATATTTGCATTTGAACATTTCTGCTGGGTTCTGAACTGTGTATGCAATTGAGATGTTTGTTGACAACTGCAGAGAAATCATACTTGCAAAAATACAATGTTTAGTGGAGAAAACATTATAATGAAAGATTCATTCAACAGGACAGGAGTAAATATGTTGTTAAATCTATATTTTTAATGGAAATGAAACTGTGTTATCTTACTAATGGAAGTATCATGTTCTGTTCTGGGATCTTTGAAAATAGACTGGTTTGGGTATTTTTCATTTCTCAAATGTCCCTTTCTTCTCATGATAATTTATTTTCATATTGTATGACTAATTCTCATTAAAATCATGTAACATTTTTAATTCATTTTAATGGAAATTCTCAAAATTTTTAATATATAGGAATACTGTTAGATGACCAAAGAGTTAAAGAGCCTCTAGTACGGTCAACTGAATTGAAGTTACAAAGCAGAATGGTGTTTATCTGGATTTGGAATAGACAGGATGAGAGGGATTCCTACATGCATCTTCAATATAGAAGCCTACATGTTCACTACATTTCTATATTTTTAAGGCCACAACAGAGAATAAAACACTTATGGTCCATCTTATGTTCTCTGCTAAAAGAAATCCTAGATTTGTGATACCGTCTCGGTTGGAAGGGGCCTCAGGAAGCCTTCTGTCCACAGAGAGATTTTTGTAAAGATTTTAAGCAAAGTAATTTACTTGGGCCCATGTCTACTTTCCATATCTTCAAAGATGGAGATACTATCTCTAGAGACTGTCTCTGGGGCCCTGTTCCAGTGTCTGACTTCAATCATGGAAAATTTATTTTTCCTAGCATTGAATCTGAATTTGCATGTTTCGGTTTATGTTCATTCTCTCTTGTCCTTTTGCCATTTACCTTTTAGAAGAAACTGGCTCCATGTTCTCAGTACCTTCCCATTAGGTAGTTGAAGACAACAGTAAGGTGCCCCATAATTCTTTTCTCCAACCTGAACATACCCATTTTTTTCAGCTTCTCCTCTAGTCATATGCTCCAGCTCCCAAACCACTGTGTCAAACTTCAGCTTGACTCAGTCCAGTATACCTTTGTCTTTCCTGTTGTGGTGGGCTGACCTTGGCTGGACTCCAGGTGCTCACTAAGCTGCTCCATCACTCTCCCTTCTCAGCTGGGCAGGTGAGAGGAAATCTAACAAAAAGCTTATGGATCCAGATAAAAACAGGGAGAAAATCCTCAGGATTAATGTCACTGTCAAAACAGAGTCAACTTGGGGAAATTAATCACCAATGAAATCTGAGTAGGATAATGAGAAATAAAATCAATTATTAAATCACTTTTCCCCCACCTGTCCCTTCTTCCTGGGTTTAACTTTACTCATGATTTTCTCTACCTCCTCCACCAAAACAGTACAGGGGTGACACAGAATGGAGGTCAATGCCAGTCCATCACATGTTGTCTGCCATTCCTTCCTCCTCATGGGCAGGACTGCTCAGACTCTTCCTCTGCTCCAGGGTGAGGTCCCTCCCATGGGAGAGTCTCCTCAAAAAGCTTCTCCAGACTGAGTCATTCACATAGGCTGAAGTTCTTCATGAACTGCTCCATCTCTTCCATGGGGTGCAGTTCTTCAGGAACAGACTGCTCCAGTGTGGGGTACCCCATGGGGTCACCAGTCCTAACAGTAAATCTCCTCCAGCATGCTGTTTTCTCTCTGTGGGGTCACAGGTTCTTCCAGGAGCCTACTTCAATACAGGGTTCCCATGTGGCCAAGTCTCTTTCAGGTGCATCCACCTGCTCCAGTATAAGGTTCTCCAGAGGCTGCAGGTAAATATCTGCTCCATCATGTACCTCCATGAGGTCCAGCCTGCCTGATCATGGTCTTCACCACAGATTGCAAGGGAGCTCTGTTGTGGTGTCCGAAACACTTTCTCCCCCTCCTTTTTAACTGATGTTGGTGTGTGCAGGGTCATTTCCCTCGTACTCTCATACCTCTCTCCAGATAAAATTCCTGTTTTCTTGCCTTTCTTGAATACATTATCCCAAAGGTGCTCTCACTGTCTCTGATGGGCTCATCCTTGACCACCTGTGGGTCTGTCTTGGAGCCAGCAGGCATTGGTTCTGTCAGATACAGGGAAGCTTCCAGGAGCTTCTCACAGAAGCCACCCCCTGTAGCCCACCTTGTTCTAAAACCTTGTCATTCAGACCCTTTACACTCATACTGGACTTTTAATATGATGTACTGTAAAAGTGTCTATTTCTCATAAATGATTACGAAAGAGCTTAAGGCGAATAGCTCAAATACAGAAGTCTAGTGTGTATGTATATGAAAAGTTGGGTGAGATTTCCAGTTCCATATGCTAAGTGAATGCTGCAAATGCAAAGTGAAAGAAATTGCTGGAAAAACTTATCTTGAAGTACCAGACTATGAATAAGAAGAAGTACGAGATAAGACAAGATACAGCAGGCAAGAAGATTCTGAGAAATGGAACAGGCAATTTTGAAACTGTTAATGGAAAAAAAATCACCACAATTCTAAGATGAGACAGAAGATAATAAGTAAGAAAAATACAGTGATTATAGGGTATTGTTAAAGGTCCAAATGAGAAGGTCAAAGCTGGGGGAATGGATAGGGTGCACAAAGGGATATAAATATATACAATTGGAAACAAAATTTTCCAGGGCAACAACAAGTTGTATGTTTCCTTGAATGCATATGATGTTCTTTTGAGAAAAAAAAAACAAAAAACCACAAACTTTTGAATATGAACCAGTCTATATTTTATTTACTCTTTTTTCTTTCCTTGTCAAGCAACATATGACCATATTTAGAGGCTGTTGTTCTGCATTCATCAATAACCACACTACTGTGTTCTGCCCAGAATGGTACATTTCCCTTTGCTGAACTGAGATAAAGATTTGTACTGTGTCAGGAAGACATACATGAACATTATCTGGATCACAAATTAAAAGACTGAATGGCAAGTAATCTAATTGCATCAAAGAGGCGAGGGAAAAAATAATTCATTGTAGCATAGAATTTTCTCAAAAAGAAACTAAAAAAAAGACAATTTTTTAAAATCTGCTGCATTTTAAATGAATATTATATATTTGGAAAAATATCTGACAAGTCTTATACATTTCTTATATGTGTACTTCAAATAATATTCATAAAGATATTAGTACTGAGTGTATTATTTATACATATTATAAAAACACATTTATTAATACAGTACATAAATATATATTTATATAAACACTATCATGAAGTGTTTATGCACCTATGGTCTCGTGTTATTATTTTGGAGGTAATTTACTTTAGTCATATGCTATATGACTATATGCACCTATGATCTCGTGTTATTATTTTGGAGGTAATTTACTTTAGTCATATTTTTGAAATTGTATACCACAGGCTGAGAACAGTACTTCTGATTTTTCTGCAAGTTTTAATGTTTTAAAAGTGTAATTTTTTGATATTAGTATTTAATAATTTCTCCAGAAGTACAGGGAATTGTTGCATTAGAGAGTAGGGTAGGAAGTAAATAGAATATGGCTTCAAAAACAGTAGTAATTTTTGGAGGCCCTAAGTACCTAGAAGGAGACTACTAAAAGCAAGCTATGGAGAGACTTTCCACAAGGTAGTGTAGTGGTAGGACAACAGGGGATGGCATTAAGCTGAAGGAGGGTAGGCTTAGATGAAATATTAGGAAGAATTCTTTACTGGGAGGGTGGTGAGGCACTGCAACAGGCTGACCCAGAGAAGTTGTGGCTGTGCCATCCCTGGGAGTGTACAAGCCCAGGTTAGACAGGGCCCTGAGTAACCCAGTCCAGTGGATGGTGTGCCTGCTCTTGGCAGGAAAGCTGGAACTAGGTTATCTTTAAAATCTCTTAAAACTAATACACTCTATGTTTCTTTGATTGGTCCTCATTTAGCTGAGGCTATTGCAGATACAGAGAAATATAAGCACTTGTAGAAACAACTCTGGTTCAGAACACATGAAAAAAGTAATACATAGAGTCACAAGTTTTTTTCAACATTTAAAATCTATAGTAGGAAAATTACTTAGCTAACTTCAGACTCTTATCTAGTTCTTAAAAAACAAGCAAAGAAGAAAAAGAAAAGGTGAAAATCTTTATTTTCTGTGGTGGTCAGCTGTAGTAAAATACTGGCTTTTTAGTGCTTTCCCTTCTGTGAATTTTCATTGTCTAATAGTATGATTGTATTTGCTCTCCAATGTGTGAATTCTGTAACAGAATTAGTAATTTACATCTATCTAGTTCCCTATTTTAATGAAAATTTTAGGAGTGCTTTTTTCCAGAACATATCACTTCTGCTAGATTTGCTAAAAGCTCAGCTATAGATTCAAGATGTGCTGGAGAAGGAAGAAGACAAACAAATTCTTAATGACTGTATAGTCAATTCAGCATTAAGTTTCAACAATGCAGCTTTTTTTGCATTTTGCTATACAAGTAATCATATCCACTGTGTTCTCCTAAGCATAATGTTTAATTTATATGATGATAATTTATGCTGTTGTTGAATTATTTAACTTTCAGGTAGTCTATGCTATAATGTAAGGAATGTGTTTTTCTTTGATTCTAACTGTTACACTGTCATCATGATGAAAATAGCATGTCATGCATTTTATTACTGTATTACTACATTGTGTGCTTTGAGAATTGTCACTTGATGCAAATACTTTGGCAACCAATTAATTGTATGATGTTCCTCAGCCAATTTGTATTTTCTTGTTGATTTTCTTTGCTGTTCCTTCACTGAAGGTGCCCAGACATATAAAGGGTATTTGCAGTGTCAGCATGACATTAAAATCCAATTCATTTTAGAATTAATCTTTTAAAATTCTTTTGATAGAAATTTAATCTGCTGAGCTCAGGTTTTTTCCTTATGTATCCTCTAAGTACCTTCCTTTACTGAGTAAAAATATTGCTTTTGTAAATCCTGTGTAATGCCATTGGTTCAGATGGAATTGTAAATCTATCCATCAGTACACATACCGTCATACCATCTTCATAAACAATGTGATCTACTAGGTATTGGATGAGAAGTGTTACAAATATGTATATAAATATGTCCACATGCCTTTATCAGGGTATTGGATCTTGAAAACATATCCTTGACAGCCATTCTCATATAATGGGCAGGACAGTAGTTAGTAGTTACTGGTGCTTATCTTACCCTGCGAGTTTTTTACGTGAATGTCTCCTATGAGCAGCTACAAACATCCTTGTCTCTTTGGTGAATTACTCACATACTTCTCAAACCCCTTGTGTATTGTGTCTCTCTGTGGCAATATAACATCACAAAATTCTTAGGTACTATTGGTTATGCTGTTACATTGGCTACACTGTTCCAGTGCATTTATTTTGGGGGTCAAGGTAAGCAAATATTAATTATATCTTGATTATTGCACTTTAACTTATACACATAGTAAATCTCAGCTCAAGCTACAGGAGTCAGAGTATGAAGTTGGTTATATTGAGATGAGATGTTCATACTGATTCCCCTTTGATATTTATTTTATCTAGGCACTTTGACAGCATGATTCCCTTGTAATGCGATATTTCATTTTCAACATGCTACCAAATAAATACTTTTCACAAATAATACCAGGATACTGATTTTAATTGCCTTTGTCAGGAGAGCAGTTTGACAGCAACCATATGTATTTTTTTAATAACCTGGAAATATTTTAAACTTAATAAGATAGAGTATACTTCACAAGAATTTATAGAACAAAATATTTCCATGCCTTGCATTTTGAAGGTGTTCCTGCCAGTGGTAGAAGGGTTGCAACTAGGTGGTGCTTAAGGCCCCTTCCAACCAAAACAATTACTTGATTCTATATCCTACTTGAGTGCTAATAGGGGAATAAAGGATGAAGCAATAAAGAGAACCTTTTTTAGAATTCAGAATTCTGATTTCAGCAAGGTGGTCTACTACGAGGTCTGTCATCAGGGACCTCAGAGTTTTAACTGTGAGACTGCTGCCTCTCTAAATACCTGCTCTTCAACTCAGCTCCATTTTATTTTGGAAGTGTCTGTAACAGCTATAGTCATACTGAATGGTGTAACTGTCAATATCAACAAATGTATTGCAACATCCTTATTTGAAAGCAGCACTAGAAAGAAGTATAGGGGTTTTTTATTATTTATGATTACCTCAGTTCTGCTATCTTTGCTTTTGTCATAAGGTCATTATTACAAGTTTTGGCATATGCTTAAGTCCTGGCAATTGAAACTTTGAAATTTTCAATAGCTGAGGGTAAGCTAATGAAAATAAGTGAAGAACATCTGGACCATGATTCCAATCCCTTTATAAATCTGAAATAGTAAAATGGACACCAGCCTGAGATTTTAAGTTGACTATTAGACATGCAGAGTGATTTTCCAGGAAAAAAAAAAAAAAAAAAAAAAAAAAAAAAGACTTCTAGCACACATTTTTAATGCTTTGGATTTCTATCATAAACCAGAATGGCTCTAAAGGTGCCATGACTACCTGTTGACACAGTGATGTGTGAAATAAGAAGGAGGTATATTGTAGGCCCCAGTGGCACTAAAGGCAAGACCTTTTGAAATAACTGTTCTGTATAATTTTATTGATTAATGTTGAAGGGACAAAAATATTAAAAAAACGTGGATATGGATGTATTTGTCATGGGGGAAAGGAATACCGAAAAAATGTACTTGCTAGAGCTCAATCATTTAAGTAGAAGATTTGAGAAAATAGGTGTGTCAGGGTAAAGATTTTACCTTACTCACACTGATGTATACTGTGATCACCAGCCCAGAGTGGATGTTGGTTAAATCCACAGAAGTCAATGCTCATTCCAGCCACTCTGAGTGCTGGTGTTCATGCAGTGACTGGGCTTCAACACACAGCAGTTTTATTGTGGGCATTTTGCTTCTATGTGATTTTGCATGGCTGTATTAAAACATTTCCAGCAGATCTCTACAGACAAGTGTCTTTATAGGAAATCAGATGAGTTCACAATGACTCACATTATGCAGCTTTCCACTATGTTCTGGTACTGTTCTGACAGTTGTTGATCTGTGGCTAGTGTCAAGACTCATGACACTCAATTTGTTTACAGTATCCTGGCTTTCATGGCTTTCCAGTCTGCACTGTACTCCGTTCTTGACCTAGGAGAGGGCATAATATTCCCAGAATCACAGAAACAGACAGTGTCTGAGGCTGAAAGGCACCTCTGAATATATTCTAGTTCAAGATCCCCCCCATGAGAGCAAGGCCACCTGGAGTGGGGTGATCAGAGCCGTGTCCAGCTGAGTTTTGAGTATCTGCAGGATAGAGACCCCACAGCCTCCCTTAATAACCTGTTTAAATGTTCAATCAACCTTACAGTGGGGAAAAAAAATGCTTGAATTGTATTACTTCTATTTCAATTTGTGCCAAATTTTCTCATTATTTCTCTTGGTACCATTGAGAAGACTCTGTTTCCATCTTCTTTACTTCCCTGTCAAGTATTTATAAGCACTGATGATTCCCATTGAACCTTCTCTACCCCAGGCTGAACATGCACTCTCTCAGATTCCATGGTATGTCTGCAGCTCCAGTCCCTGAATAATCTGTGACTCTTTGTGGGACTCTCTCTGTGCATGTCTCTCATACTGGAGAGCCATCCCTGGACACAGTACTCCAGGTGCCAGGGAACTGGTCTCTGTCTGGACTTATGCTGCTTCTTGCATTTCACCAGCCTTCATGCATTTCACCTCCCAGGTCTTCAGTCATTTTTCAACACACATCACAGATTCATCATCTACCCCATACTTTATCAGTTTGTCTATGAGAGTGTTACTGGCTAAAGTGAAGAAGATATATCCAACTTCTACTTGAAAAACTTTGTTCATCACTCAAGAAGAACACTGAATCGCCTATTTCTAAATGCTTCTGTGGTGTAAAAACATTTCCCTTCCAGTTCTGATTTTAGTTTTCCAAATTTGAACATTTCTGTGAACTTTTCAAATGCACGCAGACTTAATTTAAGTTTGATAAATTTTGGCAAATAAGGTAACAGAGCTGCCAAAGCAGTCATAAATTGGCTGAGAAAATATCTTCAGAAGAGGTTAAGTCCTGCATTTCTCTTCTGGTGAAGCATTAGTCACAGTTCACATTCAACAGTGCTGAATTCTAAAGTCTCTGCATAATTAAGCACCTACAGAAATCTTGACTCTGAAATTTTGAAAATATTTTGTCATCATTTAGGCATTTTGTGATGCAATAAAGCATAAATTCTTTTAGAACTGTAACATTACAGAAGAGATGACAAATATGCGACAGAAATTGTGCTTCTTGTTTTGCACAGTGCCTGTTGTTTAGGGGTTTTACAAAAAATAAGCATATGGAATTGCGCATTTTAGGAAGAAATTTTGAAGAACATTTGCATTTTTCTTCAGTTCATAGAAGTAAATTATTTTAAACTGCATACTTCTTGTAATCTGGTTGTCATAAGGCCAGAAGGTTCAAAAAATAGACAGTGAAGGTTATTATAGCCTCTTATACCTCTAAAGTCCTATACTGAATGTAATATTGAAAAATTGTATGAGATCTGCTTGATGGTTTAGACACTGAAGTGGTCTTAATCCCAAATTTTTAAAGCAAAGATCAAAATAACTGAAGAGGTACGCATTGAAATCCATTCTCCATTGAATGGTGCAAAACTTAAAACAGTGAACCTGTTCTGAGGAAAAAAAAAATACAACTTATAATCAGGTCAAGAGAGTTGAAAATATAACAAAGGAAGTATTATTTTTTCCCCTGATCTCGCTCTAGATGTTCGACTAGATTCTGTTCGGAAAATTGAAAAATTAGTAAGTGACTTCAAACAATACAAGTTCTTCACTGTTTTTGTTTTTCAATTTGCTTGGATTTTTTTTTTTTTCTATCTCTAAGCTATCATAGGAGAACTATATTGAATGATTGGAGAACTTATTTGGGGACCACAACAGGTAATCAAATCTAACACACCTCTCAAGTCTGACTTTAAAAGCAGTTATATTTTCTCTGGGTCTTATGCAGTTCACTTTTGAAAATTTCCAAGGCTGTAAATTCCACAGCCTCTCCAGGCAAACATAAGCTCCCAGGACATAACCTGCATCGCCATGGTCTTCTTCACCAGAGGGGAACTTCTGCACCTGTAGCCTATAGTACCTTCTTCTTCTCCACTGGACTTGGTGTCTTCAGGTTTGCATCTCTCATTTTTCTTACACTTCCCCCCCGCCCTCTCTCTCTGTCTCTCTCTCTGTCTCTCTCTCATTCTGTCCCTCCCTTTTTCTGCTGCTCCACAGCATAATTCCCTCTTCTTAACTATGTTACCTCAGAGGCACCACCAATATTGCTAATTGCCTCAGCTTTAGTCAGTGGTGGAGCTCCATCTTGGAGCATCCTAGAACAGGCTCCACGGGGGCAGCCCCTGATATCTACAGGGGCCACTCCTGCATCACACGATACCAAAACCTTGCCACACTAACCCAGTACAATCTTCATTTGTGCAAGCTTTTTTTTTGGTGGCTTTCACATCCTGCCTGCTACACTCTTCTCAGAAACTTGTTTCAAACTAAGAGGTGTAAACAGATCCCAAAGGAAGTGCTAACTCTTCCTCTCTGCAGACAGTGTCTGTCAGATGACAGTGGGAGCTATGGTTGGGATTCGGACTTCCTCCTGACTTTATCACCACTGTTTTGCCCAGGACAGAAACAAACTTCTTTTATGCAGTAAAATATCAACAGATAAATAAAACAAGTGCCACTTTAAATACATAGTTACTCGTTGGGAGTGAGTGGATTTGTGATGCTTTGTTGCCAGCTGGGTTAAAACACAACATTGTCATTATTTTATGTCATTATTGCGTTTATGCAATTGCATAAATGTTTGTTTTTAATAGAAGTGTCTCCATTACAATAATTTAATAATAATTTCTTGTGGTTCAGAGGCAAAACTGCAAAACCAGGTATAAAAATCAGTCACTGCCAAGTTCATATTTTGATGTAGCTTCTCTCTTGAGAAATAAAAAAAAAAAAAACTGCAGCAAAATCCACAAGATCCCTAATAATTTCCAAAATCTCAAGTATTATGTTATTTATCATCTTTTACATTTTTCATGCTTGGTTTAAAGACAAGACAAATTTTGAAGACAAAATTACATTTATAAATTATGGTAAAAAACCATTCCTCCTTGTAGGTATTAAAAATAATGGGAAAGAAAAAATAATTGAATTTCAAGTTGATGAATTGATATATTTACTTCTAGGTATTTTTCCCCCCCTTTTCTTTGTTGAAGCAATCAATTTAAGTAATTTCTGCTTTCCTCCGTATTCCATTTTTAATGAATTTACTCTTATGCCTTCTGCCCCTCAGCAACTCAAGCAGTAAATATCAGGCTTGAGAACCAGGAAATCTAGATGAGTATCTTAATGCTGCAGAGCTTCTAAGCTTTATTGTTTCACAAAGCAACAGGAAAGAGTTTGGTCATCAAGAAATCTTTACGTATTTTTTTTTGTTGTGGTTATATTCATACAAGGCCTGTCCAAATATTTTAATTTAAATTACCTGGGTTTGTAACCAATAAAAGCACCAATCCTTTCCCAAAGTTCATTTTTATGTGAGAAAAAGATGCAATTTTTTTTTTGAAGACAGAAGTAAAGACACAGTTAACTGATACATAAACTGGCTGTTTTTGTTTAAAAAGTCTTGTGAGTTAACCTATCAATTTCAAATCGTCATACACTAAAACAGAATTTTTTTTAAAAAAAATCATCTATGCACATTTTTAACCACATGTATAAGTAAGTTCAGGAGGCTGCATCCTTTGTGAATTTGTTTTGTTTTGTTTGGTTGGGTTTTTTTTTTTTGGTGGTTTTTTGTTTTTGTTTTTTCTTAGACAAAGTCTTGGCCTTATGTGTCAAGATTTCAGAAGTTTCCAACTTAACTAAATCACATCCACAATATGGCATTTCCTCAGAGAAAAACGATGCAGTATATCACTGAACATTAACTTATTGACAGTTAATACAAACGTTTAGTTACTGATCAAGGAAAAAAAAAAAGACAAAATCCTGAAACACCTAGAGAACAGAGATTTCCATTTCCTCTGCCTTCACCTGGGCTCGATCTCTCCCTTCCCCTCTCTCCTGCCGTACCTCACCTTTAGCCGGCCACCGACCGGCGGCGAGGGGACAGCGCCCGCGGCTGCCCTTTGTCCCTCATCCTTCGCTGTGTCCTCACCGACTGGTGTCCTCCCCTGCTGCCCTCAGTGCCCGCCCGGCCCCGCTGTGCCTCCCCTGCTGCCCTCAGTGCCCGTCTCTCCCCGCTGTGCCTCCCCTGCTGCCCTCAGTGCCCGTCTCTCCCCGCTGTGCCTCCCCTGCTGCCCTCAGTGCCCGTCTCTCCCCGCTGTGCCTCCCCTGCTGCCCTCAGTGCCCGTCTCTCCCCGCTGTGCCTCCCCTGCTGCCCTCAGTGCCCGTCTCTCCCCGCTGTGCCTCCCCTGCTGCCCTCAGTGCCCGTCCGGACACCTTCCTCACGGGTCACTCCGTGTTGCCCAATATAGACCTTCAGGCAGGCACAGGCTGTGTGGGTATTGTGGTGTTTTCCACTGGCAGAGTTAATTTTTGTGGTTCTATCTCAAAGGTGGCAGGTGGGAAGGCAATTTATTCCGTTATTACTTATGTTCAACCATTTAAGCTCCTCACCTCCTTAGCTACAGATGCATTATTTGATTTTTTAATTTTTTGCTGGCTGTCAAATCTGTATAAATTTTACTGATATACAGCACAAAAGTGCGAAGTGAGAGATTTGAGGATGTGAATTATGTCAATTTATTGTCATCACTGGGTTTATTTGGAATTTAAAATCCGTGAATGTGGATTTGTGAATCTGTGATTTGGAATTTAAAATCATTTTACAAATCAATACAGAAAAAAGACTTCCATTTGTCCTCAAGAATTGTTTTGTGTCCCTCTACTCAAATGCTGGATGAACTTTATGCTAGTCAAAGATGAAAAATCCTCTTCAAAGCTATCCTGAAAGATTTTCAGTTCATGGATGTTTTGCAATCTTTATATTTCAGTTTCTGAAATATGTAAGGTTATTCTTGTGCATAAATTATGAGGAAAGGCTGAAATTTTTTCGTTGCTATAGATTTGTAGAAAAAGTCAACATATAAATGCTTCTTAGATATATATTTCTATACTTATCTTGCATTATATTTGGAGTTTTTAGAATGCATCAGAATAATATATAAAATAAATATAATATGCATTATACTTCAGAGACTGTTCTCCGTACATGTATACAGACTATACAGACCCATTTGTTTATTGTCTGACTCTAAACATTACATTATTGAGACTATGTTAAAGAGCTAGTTTTTATTTAGTGTATCAAGATCTTGCTAACCTAAAAAGAAGATCTTTCACCCAGGTCCACTGGGTTTTTGTGGTTGGTTACCAAAGCTTGAGGGTTTATTGAGGAACAGAGCATCAGGCAGAGTACACACAGATCAGACTGAGGAGGGATTTTCTTGCACTCTTTTTGATGAAGTGGGGTGACCAGAAACAGCTCTCAAGTGTCTGTATGCAGGCAAATGTGGCATGGGAAGTCTAAGAATGGCAACTTCACATGCAATCAGGGATCAATGACATTATTATTATCACAGAGCCGTAGAAAAACAGTTGACACTGCTGGAGTTCTGCAATAGACATACACAGACTCTCCAAGAAAAGTGGGCAGGAAACAAAAGGAGTGTTTGTGCAAAGGAGGAACCAGAGGGAACTGGCATTGCCTATAGAACTTCCCAAAGATATTTTTGTGCCTATTACTGTGCTCATTAGTGAGTTTCATTATCAGACTAAAATACTACAGACTTTAAAACTGACTTTAAATTTTTAAGGTGTTTTTCACTTCAGTCTGTATAGTTTCTATTTTGCTGATTGTAGCACAGCCAATAAAGAAAAAGAATAAGAAACTAAATTGAAGCTGGGGTTTTTTTTTTAAATGAAGGCAGTACAGGATGTGCAGAAAATTTTACTGTTTATTTAGGTATAAATATCCAGATAGATAAGATGATGTGATACATTGTTTACCAGATTAAACTTGATCTGTCATACAAGCTCATTGAATCCTCAATGAAGCCCACAAATTTGCATGTCCTATACATCACTGATGACATTGCCTGTCTTTGATCATCTATTTTATTGAAATTTACGGTTCAATATTTATGTAACATTATTGCAAATATCACTGAAAGCTATAAGAATAAACAGAAAATTAAATAACACAGAACTAGAGAAATATATTTTCAAAATTTATTAGAAAAAATGAACAGTGAACAGCAAACAAGGAAGAAAAAAAAAGATAAAATTTTATTAAATCATATTTCACTGAAATTTATTTGAACATGTACAGATTTCACTTTTTTTGTTTTATGGGCATTTACACATAAGATTTTAAAAGGAAAAAATGAAGAGAGAAAAAAGCTCCAGGTACCTCTGAACAAAAATAGAAACAATCTATGTCTACAAAAAGAAAAACAAAAACCAAACCCCCAAAACCTTACTTTCATAATCATCACTCATCATAGTATCACTGATTCTCCCTCTGCACAAGAGCCCTTATGCATATTCAAACAGAGATCTTAATTTGAATTCATAATACCTTGAAAAGCTTTTTAATGCCAAGTCCCCTCTTGCATACCACTTTGAAAAATCTTCCTTTTTCAGCATATGGTTAAGATCAGAGAAATATGTTAGGAAAAATGGCATCTTGACTGTAAGTGTATTTTTTGCTTTATGTGTTCATATCACATTTACAAGATTGTTATTGGATAAAATTTCCCAGTACATGACCAAATCAATTTAATTTGAAAGTATGGAGTATGAATTTTAAAAGTAGATTTTTTTAAAAAAAATCAGTATTAGGTATGTATTTGTAATTGAACAATGTCAGATTCTATCATCTTAATTGAAGTATTATATCTTACAATTTCTGTGAATGTTTTTCTTCATATTTGATAACTGGAAATTAAAATGATAGGGATTCATACCATTCTTTCAAGGTGTTTAGGTGCCTAACCACTGTTTAGCTACTACATTTTGATTGCCAGTGATTGTAGTGTGTCTTGTGTGTGGCAACATGTGGCACATACACATACAACCTAAACTACATCCTTAAACCCTCTTGATAACCAACAAGCAGATAAATACATTCTCATTAACTACTATCTTCCATCCTTTCACAGACAGATATTATTTTCCCATTTCATGGACTTCATCCAATACTCCAGATGTTCAAAAATAGGCCGTGATTTGGGATCCATTTATCAGAATGGGTGCCTAAGACAGGAGAAGCAGCACACTTGATGATTGGGCACCAACACCAGCCAGATCCAGATCACTGCCACACTGTCCTTGCTCCTCACAAAATTCACTCTTCACTGGTTCATGTTATTCCTGCAGTTTCACTCCCTGCAACATAAAACTCGCACCACAGATTATTTTTCCCCAAGATTAAATGTCCTTGAGGCACTGGGTTTCCTCATCCTGCTAATCTAGCCACCAAGTATACTGTGGTCCTTGAGCAAAAACAATCCCATGGATGGGCTTGTGTTTTCCCATGGGAAAGGGGGGTTAGGCTCTTAAATGTCTTTGAGGACTCCTATCTTGGTCGTTTGTTAGAGGTTATTCAGAAAGTTACAGAAAGGCAGGGAAAGAGATCATTGTGGATCTGTACCAAAATCACAAGAAAGCTTATATTTCATATCTTCCTTGATCACATCTCTTTACTGGGCGTGTTGCACTTCGG
Organism: Cettia cetti; assembly: GCA_013401135.1. NCBI lineage: Eukaryota > Metazoa > Chordata > Aves > Passeriformes > Sylviidae > Cettia > Cettia cetti. The sequence continues at coordinate 48,872 of VZUI01090199.1, forward strand.
TGAAGATCAGCCTCTGTTACTCTTCCTAGATGTTCCCACACCAGTTAATTCTTTTATTTGCAACATTTCATAGCTGACAACTAAGAAATTTTGCTGCTTCAATTGTGATAGAAATAGTGGTGCTAAAATCAGGTTGCACAAGATATAATTACTACATTCTCTTTTATTTGTCAGGGTCTTGTGCACTATGAAGTTAGTGGTAGAACTCCTGACAACAGTGTTTGTCAATTTACTTGAAGATCAAATCTTTTTTTTACACTGCCTTCACAACTTAAGGCACCAAACATTTGCATGGGCATAATGCTTTTCAGTCTTCTCACAGATGGGAGCTTTTTCCTATGGAGATCTGATCGCAAGACTTGAACCAAGCAAATGATATTTTAGGTGGAGAAAAATAGGATCACAAATACAGTAATTCTGTTATTTATTGTTCTAATGCTTGCAATACACTAAGATCATATCCAGTGTGCTCTTGGTTATATATGCAACATTTAAATGTAGATAATAATAATTGTATTTGTAGCAAATTTGCGACATGAATCAGAATAAAAACCATGATGATTTGTTTAGGCCAATTTGCTGATGGTAGCAAAATCACACTTTGGAAATGTCTCTAAACAGCCATGGCTCAGAATAAAGGGCACACTCATTGACATTGTTTATATTTTTAAACAGTGCCACACTAATTTTTTAAGTTTTGGTATACTATAGCAACATTGTTAGTAAACAGTTTGTTATATTTCTAGGAACTAAGATATGTTTCTGTGTAATTCATTTATAAAAAGCAAAACATGAGTTCTATAATGCAGTAGGAAAGTTTGCTACTGTAAACTAGCAATTTAAAATTATTTTTCTGAATGTCTGTAGTGCATGAAAACATTATGATTGATATATATATATATATATATATATATATAAAATTTCTCTCACAGTATAAGGCCAGAATCTGTTATGTGAAACCTGTGAGGTTTCACAGTTTTATTATATTTAGTGTATTCAGAATGCTCTGGCTAATTAGTAAGAATAAATTTATGATATGTTTTTATTTTGTTGCTTTTTTGTTTTTTTGCTTGTTTTCTTAACCTAGCCATGGCATAATTAAATAGAATTTTTAAGAGAGAAAACCTGGTATTTTAAACTCCGAAACTGCTGCAATAAAGAGTTGTGATTTTTTTCTTTCTGTTAGAAGTGAGCCATTATGTGTGTCAGAAGTCTTTAAACTTTTTGTTCTGTGATCCTATACTGCTTAAAGTTGCTTTTTTTTCTACCCTTATCATTAATTTTTCATCAGTATTGACTAGATTTTCACTCTGGGGCAAGTTTTATTCATGTTAGCACTCTAATTGAGCAGAAACAAAAATTGCTTTTCAAATATGCTTCAAACATTTGGGTAATAAACTGAATAAGTACTGCAATATGGTATTTCCATCCAAGTTATTTGAAAGATACTTCCATTTTTGAAAGAAAAAGCACTAAATTTCCAATTAATTTTATTAGCATACAGAAATAATTTTAACATAAGAGCCTTAAAACTTTTTTTTGAGTTATTAAGCCTATATATACTATTAATAAAGAAGATACAGAGCATCAGTCATTTGAGAATTGTTCATCATAGAATAAAGTCTTTTAGAACTGATTTTGTCAATATCCAATGTTTACCTGCTATATTCAGCATAAGTTCATGTGCTAAGAAATAGAGCAATTTTGGTTTCAGAGTAACCATCAAAAAAGAAAAAATTGTGATAATTGGTCAAATAGTTTCACAGTTATTCATATGACATGAAAAATGTGCCTATGGTAAAACTGTAAATATTTGATCTATTGAAACTTATTACTCTGATGTAAACATCTTAATTGTGAAGGCATCTTGCATTAAGAAATCACTCATGAATGGCTTTGGTTTGAAAACTGATCATGTGGTTGAAAATGACAAGATTATTTCTTAAGAATTAATCTAATGGCTAGATACTCACTAAAATAAAGTATAACAATATAATTAATATATTATGGGTAAGATTCTCATGCTTCTTTTCTCAGTATAATGTGACTGCTGCACATCACATGTCAGACTGTTTATGACAGGGATTAAACTGAACTTGATTTATGAAAACATTTTTGGTTAAAGCAAGAGAGGAAAGAGCAACATTTTTGCAAGATTTTGTGAAGTGACTGAAACAATGCTAATTCAGATTTGTAATTAATATATAGTATATTATAAAAATATGTGCTGGGACAAGTATAATAATCCCTAACTAATTGTAACTTGAAGCAATTACTTTTTTAACTCCTTAATTTTGGAGCACCACTCCAAGTTAAACTTGTTAAGAAGTGTTAAGCAATTGTTCATATAAAGAGTAATACATTTCTATTCTTAGCAAGAAAGTATACATTTTTAAGGGGTGATTTTAATTTGGTTTTTGTTTTTGTTTTTTTTTTTTTTTTCCAGCTGAGGATGCTTGTGGAGGAACTATGAGAGGATCAAGTGGAATCATCTCGAGCCCAAACTTTCCTAATGAATATCATAATAATGCAGATTGCACATGGACAATTGTGGCAGAGCCTGGTGATACTATCTCACTCATATTTACAGATTTCCAAATGGAAGAAAAATATGATTATTTGGAAATAGAAGGTTCTGAACCACCTACAATAGGGTAAGTCAAATATTGCAATTTTAAAGAGATGAAAAAGAAAATTATGATGAAATGTGAAAACACAACTTTTTGCTACTTTTCCTTTTGTGAATATGTAATCTTGCTAAAAAAGCCCCTCATAGTAATAATTGTGATGATGGCATAAATGTTGATATTCCAATTGCAGCTCTAAAATGGTTTTTAAATATATTCTGAAGAGGTAGCATTAAGATGAAGGGCACTGTAGACTCATTTGCCTCATTGTCTATGCATCTAACCATTTAACCATTATTGTATTAAAAGTGTATATATCTAGAAACAGAATGGAACAGGCTGTTTTACTGGTAAGGATTAGTGAAGCCTTCAGAGAGTTTCATAACGTCAGAAAGTAAATGGCATGTAGGCTTTCAGCACAGAGCTAGGGTGAATTAGCATTAACCACACCTGCTGGTCATGGGTTGTCTCTGGAGGAGGTTCTGTACAGGGAACTGTGTGCATGACCTCAGAATAATGTCAGTATGGTTGGTGATACACTTACCTAGAAATATCCACCCTGATCTGTCAGATAAAACACTCTAAGCTGAGTAGTCACTGTACTTTTTGGCTCTGGTTTTACTCCAAATATAGCACCTTTAAGGAGTGTTTATGACTGTTTGTTTGTTGACTTAGCAGTAGTAACACTATTTTTGCTTGTCTGACTTCTGCAATTCTTAATCTCAGTGTAGATGCATTATGTAGATGTTGTTACACAAGTACAAGAAACAAAATAGTAAATAGCATCTTTCAAGATCAAACTCAGTTAAACAGGAAAAATAAATTATACATTCTGTGGCTTTCTGGTCTGGTAGTTTTATGGTTACACAGCATCACAGTACTCAAGAAACGTTTCAATATGACAAATACGGTTGTTTTATTGGTTTAAATATGCTGCTGATTCACAGAAAAGAAGTTGTATACAAACCCATAAATCACAGTTATGGTCTCCAGTAAAATCGTGATCTCTTAACTGGCTCATAAAGCTTTATGGAGGGTCTGTATGACAGACAGAGGCTTATGAACAACAGGTGATACAAGTGCTTGGCTAGATACATTAAGGTCTGTAGAGTCTTGTTTTCTTCATACCAGTATAAACCCCCTCCAGATGTAACATAGACCAAATAAAATGGTTCTAAATTTTATAAGGAAAGCTCTAAAATTAGATAATTATATTGTTTTAAAAGCATCGGACTAGGTTTCTATAAGTGTGTCTTATAAGTAATACATTTTTACTGCTTCAGGGTGTAATAAAAATATATAAGTCTAGGCTTTAGCAAATAGTGTTTTATAATTTGAATTAATTTATACTGCCACCTACATAGTTAATTATCTGTATTAGAATATTACTTAATTGCCATTGAGTTTTTCAAGCCCTTAAACTGAAATCTTTTGAACTAGCTGTCAGCTAAAATAAATTTTAAATAATAATTTATAATAATTAGTGAGGTAACAGCCATGACATACAGACATTATGAATCACTTGAATAGCTAAATGTGCATTTGATTTTTCTTGAATGTGTTTTATTTATTCATTTATAAGCTTCAAACAAAGATTTCTTTTTTTTTGTTCTACAAAAACAAGGATGTATTCAAATTATATAATAGGATTACTTTATATATGAAAAGCCCCATTATCTGTTTACAAAACATAAGAATTTACAATGCTAATTTAATAATTGTTCACATAGAGAAGCAGACTGAAAGTATATTTTTTTTTTAGCTTGTCATTTATATTCTGTAAATTGTACTGATACGTTCAATTATGGAAAAGTATCTCCCCATATGTTGGGAAAAATAGCGTTGGAAAGCTTATTTAACAACAATTTGTTAATTAGATTTAGAGTGGTAATACTATATATGCTGTCAGTCAGTCTATAGGTAACCAAAAACTAAACCCAGGTTTTTTCTTTCAATCTGGAATAACACCACCCTACACCCCCCCCCCACCTCCCCCCCCCAGTTTTCAAAATTATCAAAAACTGACTGGTTGATCTGGATGATAAGTATTATAAATTAATTTCTTAGAAACTTTGGTGCCAAGACTTGGAATGCTTTTCCAAGTGATAACTTTCTGTAGTTTATCTAGTCAGTTGTTATAATATATAAGATATGCCAGTCTTTTCTCCCAAGAAAGTCTTGATAGGCCATTTTCACTTAAATAGCAGTAAAAGATAGCCTAGATGTCCTTCAGGGTTCTTGTTGTCTTGTTGCTTATTCTAACGTTTGCCAACTAGAGTTGAAATATGGCTTTTCTTAAATTTTGGAAATGAAACTGAAATTTGAGGAAATTATCTTCTCCATTTTTTCAACGAAACAAAAAACCCTGAAAATAAATAAGATTGAACGAAATGTTCCTTTTTGCCTACCCAAAAAATAGGTTGTGCCAAACAAATGCCCAAGTGGAGAGCTTGGTTGTTAATTAGCACTTCCTGACTCTTAATCCCTTTTTACTAGTGCTATGAGAGAACAAAATGATATGCAGAATCTGTAAGAAATATAAGTGAAGAATATACTAACTAGTGGTAAGTAAAGTAAGGATGAGCAGGCAGATAATACCTGTTATGGAAAAGGGGTATTATCTGGGGTTGGGGGTTTTTTTGTGAGGAAAATGCCAGTCCATGTGTACTGGTTTGAAAGCAAAACCAGTGAGATACTCCAAGTCAGAAATACAACTTAATAGGAGGGGAAAAAAAAGTAAAATAAAATAAAAGCAGTAGTACAAAAGATCACTCAGAGAGTCACAATACAACCTGACATCCTGTTAGTCAGGATGGTGGTAGCAGTACAGATGAAGTGGTGGTGTTGAAGCAGTGATCCCACAGAAAGATCTGGTAGTTCTTATCCTCTGGGAATCCAGTGGGGAAGGGCTCCCTGTGCTCTCTCAAATCCCAGATTATATCCAGGTGGGAATGCTTGGTTCCTCCCCCTGGGCAGAGCATCTCACAATGGGCTGATACCATTCTATGAGTAATGCAGTGGATCCTTGATTGCCCATTAAAGAGAGAGCTCCCGGGGAGCCACCTGTGAGTCAGGCAGCAAAGCATTGACGGCTCATTAACAGAAGATAGCCCGCAGGGAGGGGGCAAGGGAAACACTGCCCCACTGGTTTCAACAGCTCATGAGGATGGTGATAGAACACAATTTGGGCACATCTTACACTGTACCTAGGACACCATGTGAGATATGTACATGGTTGCTTTTCTTGCTAGTTTGGTTACAATAAAAATTAGCCTTTAGGAAGCATTTATAAATTAAGTGTACTGTTATGACAATCTTCAACAGACACATGCAATAATAAATTCTCAATCAGATCTTTTTAACAAAGTAGTTATTTTATTTATTCAGATAGATTTATTTTCAGTATTTGATTAAATAATGCACCTATCAATGGCTACAGAGGAAGAGCTCTGCTTGACAGAAATGTGGCAGCACAGTGATAGAAATTCACACCTCAATAGTACAAGTACCAATAAAAGCAATAATATGTTGAAGGAGTAAAAGCAAAACAGACTAGACAAGAAGCAGAGGTTCTCATAAGAAGAGATTAAAATAGGAGGAAAAAATCCTACCTTGTTCCCAGCACTGATTTTCTTGAAAAATAACTTCAAATTAGAAAGTGACAAGTATAACAGTCTCCTTTTTTTTTTTTTTGTTAATAAAGACTGTTGACACTGCTTTAGATAATTATTACTGTTTTTTCACTAACACAAAGGTTTTAAATCTGTGTTTAATGCTAGGAGGAAGAACACAGGAAGGTAATGCTTATGAGTAATATGCTTTTAATAAGTATACTAAAAGCCCCAGATGAGAAAGTTTGTAATCTTAACAGTTGAATTTACAGTTGATAATAACAGTTGAATTTAAATTCAAAGAACAGTTGAATTTAAATTCAAAGAACAGTAACAAAATTGATACTGCTTATCATTGGAAAAAATATTTCAGAAGAATGTGGTTGTAGCCAAATAGGTAGAAAATTTTATTCAATAAATAGGGCAAACAAAGTATAGTCATAAAAACTTCCTGTAATTATTAGAATATTTGTTTACTGATAGTGGATAGAATTAATTTTTACTGGATTTACTTGTAAAAAAAAAAAAAGAAAAGAGTCACTACAAAAAGCAGCCAAGTTTTGAAGTGCCTAAATCCTTAAAACAGGAAACAGAAGGTAACAGAGATAATGCTTAACTGTGGAACAGAGAGCAGTAAATCAGGAATAGAAGGAATACCAATGCTAAAAATATTATCTGGTTTGAGCCTTTGATAATCCGTCCATTGTGTGTTATCATTTTAATCTTTTTCTGAGGGATTGAGAACAAAAATGAAGTTCTTTGCTTTCTTGGAAACAAAAGCTTTCCATAGAAACCAGGTATTTGTGTCCTTTACTGTTTGCTTCTGTGATCTAATTTTTTGCTTGGTGACTCAGCATTTCACCTGTGGCATTTCCATGAGGTCATTTGGATCCCTGCAAGAAGCACAATGCATTCTGTAATGTGAAGGGTTCAGGCACAATGATAGTGTTTAGGAGGGGAATTTGTTACAGTGACTCTGGAGGTTAATGGTATGTTTTTCATTGTCCTATTGTGTGATTCTATCTGGCAATCATCATCTGAAAAGGACTTTGAAGCTGGCTTTTCATCTGGTATTCTCAAAATTCTTACTGAAACATGAGAAAGATTTGAATCTAAGAGAGGAATAAGATATCAAATCATATGTTTAATGGTAGAGGCAGAGGCTTCTCTTACATTATTTTGTACTATTTGTTCTTGTATGTTTCTGAAGAAATAGAAGGCCCTTCCATAGTGAGTCCCAGTTTTGATGGGTTTTTCTGCATTTATTTCTCAGGTTTTAGTTCAAAGTGCAGTCACAAACGTGCCTCAAACTTTGCAGGTAGAATAGACACATATAAACATGAGTTACATGATGGAAATCTGTCACTTAAGGGTAGAGACACTGAAGTCTATGCTTAAAAGAGTTGCTTTGTGACATTTAGATTTAGTGCTTGATAAAAAGAGAATGTGACTTCAAGAATTGTCATATCCATGGAAATACAAATCAACCAAAGGTGTAAATCCAGTTTAATCCTGGAATTTAATATGTTATGTATGTGTTCACAAAACCAGGTTGTAGGGAAACACAAGACAATGACAAAATCTTATAAGCAGGATAGTTCAGCACAAAAGGGAGCTCAGGAGATGACTTGTCCAATCTACTGTTGAAAGCAGACTCAGCTCTCAGTTGAGGTAAGGTTGCTTAGGCCTTTAAACATGGGAGTCTAAACAGCCTATGTGGACAGCCTTCTTTCCTGACTGTCCTCATGAGAGGAAAAGCTTTTCTATTTTTTCCTAATTTAGTAATAATTGTTTTCAGCCAGAATCAGCACACAAGAATTTATTATTACCAATTATCTTTTTGAGGTCCAAACATCTCCTGCACTCTTTCTTCCTTATAGATAGGCAGTGGTATGACCTTTCTCCTGAGCAGGTTGGCTGATACAGCCAATCCTAGCTCATGGGTTGAAGATCTTCCTTCCTCGGGTTTAAGTTGACCCATTAATCTTGCAGGGACATGTACATGACCAGAGACATGATTTCTCCTGTCTTCCTCTAGAATACTAAATGCTGAAGCTTATCAGGCACATGTGATTTATAACTGTATAATGGAGTCAAGCCTCAGCGAGAAAACTATCTGTTAAATTCCAGCATGTACCTGCATCAGACAGGGAGTCAGATGCAGGCAAAGAATCTTCTTGGCTCACTGTGGTACAAATTAACACTTTACATGGCCACTGTGATGCCGCCTTTGAAAAAAAAAAGTTATCACTTCTATTTCTGACTCATCCCCTACCTTGTGTTGGCTCAGGCAGTTACCCAGTCACAAAGGAACTGCACAAGGAAGTGATACGAGTAAAAACCAAGCTTTTTTCCTTCCTGTGTTAGTGAGCAGGAAACAAAAGAGCTAAAGAGAACAGTAAGGCACATAGGGAGGGGAATATTGTTTCTTCAAGGAATAGAACAACTTCATTGTCAAAATAAAGCCTGATCAGATGTCTTCTCAGGTACTTGTATGATGAATAACAATACCCATGCAGATCTACTATTTTTACTCTTTTACAGTAGGTGCAGAAACTTCACAGAATTATTTGATTTCCTTTATATTTTTTATACTGTATCCTTAATGCATTCCTGTGATGGTAGGAAATGTTTTATTCTGATTGATGTACACCATGTCAGGAAGACAGTATCGGTTGTTGCTCTTGCAAAAGGTGGTTAAAAGCACTTCTTTTGAGGAAACTTTTCTGAAGCTGTTCCTCATTTCTTACCTTTCCCATGTTCAGGAGTACTGCAAAAGGAAACACTTGTAAGCCTGTTCTGAAGTTGCATGTTTTCATTATTCTGGTAGTACTTTTTAATATGCATGAAGTTATTCTCATTTGGAGTCAAACAGACATTCACCAGCAGTTATCAAATGAGCAGTTATATATTGGATGGGCTGTTTACATATATTCTTCTCAACAGAGATAGGATTATATTATTTTACAAAGTCTTATCAACATTCAGAAACAAATTCAGAAACAAACCAGTTCTCTTGAATCTTTATATGCAAGAACAGTACTCTGGTTTTCCCACATCCCTCTTAGACAAAGATTTGTCTAAGTCTATAAATCTACTGCTTTTGTGCTTCTATGGGTCACTTTAATCTTCCTTTGATGAAACAGCTCAGAGTGCTTCCAGTGTGACTTACTTGTAACTCTGTTTTGTAGAAACCAGGTAAATAATAGTCTAGACCTGGGGGATTTTACTAATGAATACTTAAAAAGTGTAACAAAAAGAAACAAAAGTAGCAAAGAAAATCAGACCTCTCTTACAGCAGATTTGGGGAATAAAACAGATGTAGGAAGGTGGCTTGATGATTTAACAGGGAGCACTTTCAGTATGCTTACTCCAGCAGAACACTGCACTTGTTTTGATGTGGTCATTTTCTATAGTCTCAGGATGACAATTGTTGGAGTAGTAAGGGAGACATTGCTCTTGTCGTGACTGAAACATCAGTGACTGAACTGGTAAGTAAGTTTTATGCTGCGTGAGCTGTATGGTGAGGGAAAGTGCATTAGGACAGCATAAATCTCAAAACAAGGCAGGGAAAAAAAACATCACAACCAGCCCAAACCTCAAAGAACAACTAAACTGCAAAACATATAATTGTTTCATTTTTCATTCCAGAATAATTAAAACTTCACATTTTCTTCTCATATGTTCTGAGTCCATGTTTGCTTTATTCAGCAAAGTGGTATGTTTTGGGAGAACAGTGACCCCTAAAGAGATAATCCCAAATCACTTTCATTTCTAGAGAATTAAAAAATTAATTTAATTCTAAATTAAGAAATTTAGTATTGTACTTTGAGTAAACTACATGCATTCATAATTACATCTTTTATGTCTCAGGCTACAACAGCTAAAAGTATAATGTTTTGAATACATGAATAAAATCCTTTGCATTCATTAATAAATTCTAACAAGATTATTTATAACGGCCCTACAGGCTAATCATAACTTCACAAACAGATGCTTCTTTTTGTGATTGTCCATCTGTTTTGCATGTGAATATCCTATTAGGATGTTTAGGGTGCAAATTCACTTGTAAAATGAACCAGTGACTAAAACAAACAATTAATCCTTTTAATCTGCTAATGCAATTCCATTATATTAAGGATATTTGCCACAGTCAAACTAGTGCCAGTTTATATAATTATAAAAACTATAAATCATATAAATTAAATTACAATTATAAATTATGTCATATTTATATACTTATAATTATATATCATCCAATGTGTAGGCGACAAGTGACAATCCACAACTTCCTGGCCATGACCTAACAATCAGTAAAAAATGAATATAAACCAGTTATGTTCATTTACTGTATGTTTATTTCTTATGCATACAGTAGATCATGCAAAATTTCACTGTTGGGGTGGTCATGCATTGGTTGTCCAGTTAGGTGGTGGAATCACTATCCCAGCTGATGTTTAAGAGATGTCTGATGCGGCACTGGGTGATATAATTTAGTGGTTTATGGGTTAGAGTGGTAAAGCTGGGTAGATGGTTGGACTTGATGACCTTTAAGATCTCCCAACCTTGATCATTCTCTGATTAAGTGATTTCAACTGACATTATCTAATGTTTAATCCTAATGATTGATAAAATGTAAACCATACTTTCAGTGGCAGCTTTATTTGGTTGTTTTGTGAGGCTTTTTCATAGTCAACTACTTTCCCATCCTCTACTAAAAAGCTTAATAATGAAGATATATCTTAATTAAGTGAACTCCATTCTTTTTTCTTTGATGACTTTTTAGATATTTCTGTAACAGTCCAAAAGTTGTTGGCAGCTTCATATCCCTCCATCAGCCTTTTTGGTATCCAGACTAGTGTCTTTGAATCTGCAGAAAAATTACCTACTGCCACAGTATATACTCTTTTTTTCTGAAGCATATAACACAGGTTTTGACATCTTTCATGTGGATATATTGCACTGCTGCAAATATTCCTTTCCCCTTTACTTTTTTATGCCAGAGGACAAACTTAAACCATCATCTCTATTTTCTGAGCAAGAATGTGCTGTCCTGAATGTCCTAAGGGAAGTTAAGGGTAAGGTGAAGGACTGTTTGACTAAGGCTTATTTTCCATTTAGTAACTGACACCATGCCTTCCAAGGAACGTAATCAAACCAATTCTGAGCTGAAGCTTCCAACTTTTTAACTAAATTTTCAATTCTGTATAACTTATAGAATGTGAGATTCAATTCCAAAATGCATGCATCTTTGCTTTTTTGTGTTTTGGTTATTTTTGAGGTGTGTGTTTTTCAGAGAGTTAATTATAAAAGGTGAATTCTGTAATAAGGTGGAATTAAGGAAGTGCTGCAGTGTTTAATGCAATTTAAAGCAGAGTTCAGCTCCTGTGGGAGAGAAATGAGAGATAATTATGACAGAAGCAATGGCTAACAGTCCTTAGAGTATTATTTTTTCATTTTGCTTTGAATTACAATGAATCTATTTGCAAGACCTTCTACCAACTGTTAATGGTTTTAAACTAGGTAGCTGAAAGTTTAGTTTATACTGAAAATTTCACTAACTATGAAGCTACAGCTTGCTAGATGTGCTGGAAATTATTTTTATTACTGTACTCTGTGCATCAGGCATATGTAGACATAAATTGGAGTGTTACAGAAATGTTGCCATTCCATCTGGTTTCGGTGATTTTGATCAAAGATTCCCCAAAACTGTGAAGCAGGGCAGCACATTTTATTATTCTGTTCTATAAAGATTTGGTAGAAATAAAGCTTAAATTGTTAAACTTGTAATTGCAAGTATGTGTTGCTGTTTAAAAGTGATGCAACTTGATTTAAATAAAAGTCTGATCTATTTAGTGTGACTTTCCCTCTTAGTTTGTGCAAAGCTTGCTACTGATGCAGGAGAAGGGTAAAAATGAACCTGGCAATTTCAATAGCCTAGTTCAGTTTACACAGTGGAGTCCAGATTACTTCGCAACATATCCTGTATTGCTGGTCTCTGATTTTCCTTTGTGTTCACCTGGAAACTTGGCATGTAGATTTAAACTTAAGTGGCTCAGAATTCATGGCAGGAATATGTGTTGTGGTGCTCAGATTGAAAACTATTTGATACAACCCACTGTGTCATTCAAAAGAATATATATATGCGTTTTCCAATTAAAAAATTCTAGGGACAAACACTGTGAACTGAAGTTTGCAACTAAACCTGAAGGAAATCAGAGTTCAGAGTGAGATGCCATTGGGGAGAACAGTATTTAGTCAACTAAATAATTGGCGGGTTTTGGTACTAAATTTAATATACAAAAGGAAGGTACTGTATAAAATATCAGGTATTTATATTTGTCTATATATTTGTTGAGGTAAGCAAAAAATAAAAATATAATATATCCTTTGGTATTACATTCTAGTATCTATCTGAATTTAAAAAAGGGAAAATACTAGTGCTGCCAACGTTGAATGTTGAAGTAGAAAAACAAGGCATTCTTTTTATTATGAAAAACTGAAAAATAGATAAATATAAAAGACTATTTAATGAAAAGGAGGATTCAATTTATCTGGAAAATGTTGGAAGAGCAGAATGGCATTACATAGGCATACTAAGATGTTTCTTTTTTATGCAAAAATAAAGTATTTGTCTAAAAATATAAAGGATTAAGGCTGTCTGAATGGAGTTTTATTGCTGTTTATGGGTAAATAGACATCAATACTAAGGAGAAGGACATCAGGCATTAAAAAGCACCAAAACAACTTCAAAAAAGAATGGGTTAATATAATCCGCAGGAGATCTGTCAGTAAGTGGAAGTGAATATATCAAGTACATTATAACAGGCTATCCTATTTCAAAAGAAAGATATAAATCATAGTAAGAGACCTTTAAAGCTCCTGGTGCAGTCATAAAGAGATACAGAGCAGAAAGAAATTTTGCGAAAGGTGAGAAAAGAACCACATGACTAATGAATAAAAGCATGAAATACTAAGAAGCTTTGAGAATACAGTAAGAAAGGCTATCACAGCTGCTGAATTGCAATTACCAAAGGGTATAAAAGACAATGATGGAGAGAGCTTGTAACTACATTACAAGGAAAGAGAAAACAAGAAAAATTAGTTCCTTGGTGAAAAAAAATAACAGAGGGCAAAGGAAAGGGACACCTGGGAAGTTGTAATAGAGACAGTTAGCACTGAACAATGTAAAAATAATAGAGTAAATGATGAAAAATTACTGAATAAAAAATTAATTCTTTTTACTAACCATTTTTTGTTATAAACTAGCAGAAAAAAGACTCAGTGTTGTCTGTAAATGTGTGGTGTACTTAATGGGGGAAAAGGCACACAAAGAATAGTTACTGCTTAGTCTCTGTAAGTCATGTTGTGTTGCATCTTAAATGGATTAGATCTAGGCATGGCAGTGTTATATATTTTTGCCATATCTGAGTGGAAGAAGAATTATATATAAATATCAATAATGGCAAACTGGAGGGTTACAGGCTTTTTAAAGGAGAGCAATATACTTCAAAATAATGCTGATAAATCAAAGTGAACTTGAACATGTGAAATTTACTTCAGGGGTGTACAAAATGCTGTAAGCTAAATAAAGAAGGCAGAGGATTAAATATCAAATAAGGAATAAATACCCAGTCAGAAGACTAATACTGATTAAATACCTCAAGAAAACGCAAAACAAATAAATATTCATAAGAAAAAATATTGAACAGCATGTCCTTGTGTGTAAATGCTTTTGTCTGTGCAAAATAAATTGTTTTTATAGTATATGACCTGCATTTCTACAGCCACACAACTTTCATGAGTTACAGATACGGTTAACAGAGATTCTGAAAAGGGTTGAATTCTTATTTAACTGAAAAAAATCATGCATTGATGTTCATTTACAAATGTAAGAGATATTTGATGTTGTTACAGCCTTTAAAAGTACATTAGCAGTTAACACAAACCTTATAATGTTTCCTAACGAGGTATTTCTTAAAATATCTTGATTAAAAAAAAAAATAAAAAAAACCATTTAAAGCAGTATTAAATCATCAGGTGGTGTTGTAGCTCAGTAGGCCCAACATTTCTTTGGTGTATCATGCTAGGATGGGTATTAAGGGTTGAGATTAAAGAATACTGGCATAGCTTGCTTTCACCTGCCCATGTCTTATTAATTTCTAATAACTACATTCTTATAAGTCTATACTTTAAAGTTCAGTCTTAATTTATAGCATGTGAATTAGTGATCTACTATTTTTTATCAGTTTTTGGATCTATTTTCAAACTTTTTAACTCATATTTTTCATGAGAGTTGCTCAGAATGCTCAGATAACATTATCTCATTATCAATAATCAGTAAAGGCATCATATAAGAATTTAATAGGTAATAGACTCCGATACAATACAAGATATTTAAATACTGATATATGCATAATAAGCTGGCTGTTCAACCAGGGTACCAGGATTTCCTAGAGTAGTAGGATATTTCATTCTAAAAACACAGAATATTGGTAAATTTTATAAACTTTATTTTTGTTGTCCTGCAAAGCTTTAATATGTATTAGTCGATATATTAAGCAATTCCATTCATTTTATTTAAAATTATTATTATTATAAATATTTTGCATTCCATGTAAAAGCCAACATTATTAAGCAGGACTGCTTGGTTCATTTTTTATGGCAGAGGGAGAGGCAAAGTTGTGAGGGTTAAGAAAAAGTTATATTTGGTAATAGGACAATGAAAATATTACTTTTACTTTCTAAGGAGCAAACATTTATTTAAAACATTTTTTTATGTCTCTTTCAGCTGTAAATTGAAGACTTTTGAATCCAAGGAGTCATTCAAGTAACACAGATTGATATAACAAAATCAATTTGAAGCATTTCCAGTTATCAATCACCTTTTTGTTTTTAATAATATTCCTTACTCCCAATGAAAAAGTAGACCATGGGATTTTATAGTGTTTTGGAGAATCCTATACGTTGTTCTTATTTTGTAATTTCTTGCTGTATCATACTTTTTAGACATTTTTTTCCTCTTCAATCGTCAGTGCCACCTCTGTTAATGGAGAGTATGATGTCTTTTTTTTTGAAAAGTTAAATAACAAATGTTCATTTTGGATACATGGTGTCAAATCATGGAGAACTGAAAATGCTGTGTCATGACTTGTTCACTGGCTGATTTACTGGGAACAGCAGGTGGCTAGCAGTCAGACCCATGCAGTATCCCAAATCGTATTCTCATCTCTGAGAGCAGCATTCAGTTTTTGAAAAAAAAAAAAAAAAAAGTAAATTGTGATTTTACATGCACCTGTGTATTAAGAATTGACATAAATATTTTTTGCACTTATACTTGCTTATACTTTAGCTTACGAAAGAATAATTTCTGGTCTCATTTTCCAAATGTTGCTTTTTAAAATTCTTTATATAATACTTCTTTTTCTAAAAGATATTAAACACACTGAAAAACTGTATAGTCGTGGTCTGACCTGGTGGTAGAGGTGTCACGACCTTCCTTGTCAGAAGCGTCTTTAAAAAGACTCCCTATGTGACACAGGCACAGGCACTCTCAGGCATGCTCTCAGTTTTGCTCTTTTGTGAGGCTGCCTGAGCAGAGGGAGATCTACACAAAGGGGAAGAACAGAATAGCTCAGGGGGACAAGGGTTATATAGGGTAGCCAGGGGGTGGGGGTTTTACAACTTGGCCAATGGGGAAAGGAATTAGGAAAGCGCCCAATCAGGGAGAGGATCCAAAAAGAACCAATCAACAGGGGTAAAAAACAGGAACTGAGGAACTAACCAATAAGAAATAACAGATTAACATAACATTGCAAAGGCTCATGGTTTTAACACACTTTGATCACCATGAGCTAAAAGAAGTCACTTAGGGAGACTTCCCAGGGGGACTCCACTGCAACCTGAACCAGCTTAGAGGCTGTGCACTCTCCATGGGAGAGTAACATTCTCTGTGGATGTCCTAAGGGCCATCACACTATGACCTTGGTTTTTTCTGGATAGCTTAGCATATATAAATTCAATGATCAATAGCATAGCAATACTAAAGCTTGGCGAATCCTTTTCAATATGATTTTTTGTAAATCAGTAGATTTTGGCCCAGACTTTCTTTACATACACATCAGCTCATGTTTATCTACAGGGCTCAATTCAGTGTTATACCAACCTAGGTCTAGAATTGGAAGCAGTATAGATCGAACA
Source organism: Cettia cetti (assembly GCA_013401135.1). Taxonomy (NCBI): domain Eukaryota; kingdom Metazoa; phylum Chordata; class Aves; order Passeriformes; family Sylviidae; genus Cettia; species Cettia cetti. The sequence goes on from VZUI01090199.1 coordinate 65,310, forward strand.
ATAGGAATCCTTGCTCAGTGCAAATATTTGTGCTTTTGAGTGCATGAATATATATGAATTTTTTCAGTTTAAAACACGAGAGTGTTTTATCTCTAGCAAGTTGTGTGGCACAAAGGGGAAGGACTATGGTGCTCATTCATTCAGTATCTGATATCCATGTTGTGTGCTCTCCAGTGGTTTAAACTGTAAAGCATATGTGTGACATCTAGAACTCAGATCTAATGAGGTACTTGGTACTGACTTGAATATCTCAGAGGTGTTGCTCTTGATTGTCTAGATATTCCAGTAATCTACAGAATATACACAGAATAGAAGAGGTTGTTGGTTCTTAGTAAAGAACAGAAGAGGGAGTTTCAATTACTAGTCTCAGGGGTTAGTAAGATAGGCATTGGTTTTGAATAAGGGAAGCAACTCTTCTAATTTTTAAGATTCAATATCTGTTTCATAGATACAGGGTTTAGTGCCAAAAAGAACTAGTGGATAATCGAGTGCCCCCTCCTGTAAATGAGAGGCTTGTGCATTTCTTTTGCTTTTCTGTGCTAGGTTAAAAAAAAAAAACAAAAAAAAACAACCAAAAAAACAAAACAAAAAAAAAAAAAAAAACACAAAGCAAAACAAAAAAACAAAAAAACAGTCTTCTCTTAAAAGTTCTAAGTGATAAAAATACCCAACTTTTTTTTCTTTTTTTTTTTTATTTTATTTTAAATCTGTTCTGAATGTTATGCACCATTGTTGGAGAAATAGGGGGAAAACACTTTGTATGTATTTATCATTGATTTCAGCTGCTGGTATTTTCATGTCTCTGTCAAGTTAGAGAAAGAGATCTTTGGTGTTTCCTGAGGACAGCTTGCCTTCCCATTGTCTTCACACAAGCTGCAGGGGAAACGTCTCCAACACCCAGGGCACCAGCTCTCTCTCCTTCTTCAGTGCCTTGCTGTCTGCAGAGCTGTTTTGCTCACATATTCTCATTCCTCTTTTCCAATGGTGGTTGTGCAGCAGTTTTTCCCTCTTCTAAATATGTTATTCCAGAGGTGTTACCACTACTGCCAGTGGGCTTGTCCCTGGCCCTCAGTAGATCCATCTTGCAGCCAGCAGGCATGTTCCAGTGAACACAGCACAAACTCCTAGCACTTCTCACAGAAACCACTCCTTCTACCAAAATCTTGCCACTCAAACCCAATACAAACCTCCAAGTTTCACACTTTCTGTTACAAGAACCTCCTTTGACAAGATCCCCAAAGGGAAACAACTGAGATTACTAAATCTCACCTATTCATATAAATAGAAACAGACTGTGTGTTCTTAAAGGTTCACTTTAGAGGTTTTTTTATTAGGAACCATCAAACCAGGAATTAGAGTCTAAAATCTTGTAAAATGTAGAAGTAATTTCTCTCAAAATGAGATGTTCTGCATGCTTGTTGGTACTACTTGCCCAATTTCCTTCTCCCTTTTTTTCTCATCTAATAGGGTTAAATGTGAGCTATCATGTCCCTCATTACTCAGATAATTTCCAAAGATTTGGTCCTTAGTTTCAAAGGCATTTTGTTGCTTGTATCTGTGAAGTAAAAGTAATGGAGGTGTATGATATCCACATTTAATTTTATCACAACATCTTAAAAATTCTGTATACAAAAAAAAGTGAGAAATGTTTCCCTAAATATAGTCAGAGACCATTTGATTATGTATGGTACAAATACAGTAAAGAGAAGTATGATCAAATACACAGAATAACAGTAAATTCATGGTATTGTTTAAAGTACATACATTGTCATAGCAAGCAGTTTTAATAATTAGAACAGTTTAATTGGGAGATTTGAAATGTATTTCCATTTAGGAGTAACAGGAGCAAGGCAGGGACAACTGGGAGCCAAGGAGGACTCCACGCAGGCCACGTTTTCTGTTCCCTCACCTGTGATATGCAGTCCTCCAGAGGCTGAACACAGGGACTTAGAGTCAATTTACAGCCTCCAATGTGATAAGTGATAAACCAGGTCCAAGACCCATTCAGGAGTCCAGTGAAACAGAGATGACCGAGGACAGAACTAGAGCAGTCTTAGGCTGAGCTAGAATGGGGTTCCTGGGTCCAAGGCAGAGGCTTAACAGAATCCCCAGACAGACCTAGTCAAGGTCAAGAAGGTGGTCTTACAGGCCAGGCAGTTTCTGATTTTTTTCTAAATTTTTGTGATGGAGAACAAAATATCGTCTATGTGCTGGAAATTTAATAATAATAATAATAATAATAATAATAATAATAATAATAATAATAATAATAATAATAATAATAATAATAATA